>ONZK01004170.1:45117-61569 GCA_900322385.1 Pharnaceum exiguum
GAATAATCCCTCCTTCGGCCGATTATCCCAAATGATCCCAACTTCAAAAATTGTTAGAGAATAATCTTTACTTCAGCCCTTCTAACCCACAATGATCCAAATGACATTTTAAAACATGTCAAAATTAAATTGATGATTTAAAGTAAGGTTTAATTTGTCAAAAAAACTTGTTGTAAACTCAATTAGATCGTTGCGGACTATGAGGGTCCAAGTAGGGATTATTCGCAGCAATTTCTGAAGTTGGGATTATTTTGAGATAATCGGCCGAAATAGGAATTATTTCTAGCAATATCGCGAATTATCTATTATATATGGAACAATCAACTTTTATAATCTCCCTCTATAATGATAAAAAGTCGTCGGTACAAACGAAAAAATTAAATATACGATGGAAACTCTTTAACTGTACAAATGAAAAATTTAACATCATTAGTTGTCGGACTGGTGCAAGACACAATAGTTCAAGTAGGGATTATTAAGGGCAATTTCTGAATTAGGAATTATTTCCAGATATTGGCCCCAAGTAGGGATTATTGTGAAAACCCCCAAAAAATCATGATAGTTGAAAATATCTCGTGGAATATAGAACAATGGCCCCTTACTAAACAACTATCGTCCCTATAATGACTATCAGATCAAATTAGAACAATCACGTTTGGATTAAACACAATGAATCTCTAGAACAACGATACAAGCTTGTATATATCCTAACCAGGGGCGAAACCAGGATTTTAAATCCAAGGAGGCCGAAATAGATAATAAAAACAATTACATACAAACTAATTCAAAACACTTATTTAATATAATGTAAATAATTAGTGAAGTTGAATGTACCATTTTTTCATCAAGTGCTTCTGGCTTGTCAGATAGTGGATATAAAAAAGGAAAGCCAGTAGTTAAAACAGAAGAAAAAAATCAAAAGCATACAAAAAGAGGCTCAAAAGTAAAATATATAAAAAAACATCAATAATCTAGCATGCCGCTTAGAAGTCGAACCTGCGACAAAATTACACCAGCTTGAACTTTACCGCTACGCTGGAGTACAACTTGTGATATTTATCTACCAAAATAGTAGATATCCGTAAAAAAATAGCAGAGGCCAAAGCGAAAAAATAAGAACTAAGCCAGGTGGGCCGCAGAGGCCTGGCCTCTGCCAGCCCCTACTAGTTTCGCCCCTGATCCTAACGATATAAGCGTAACAATTAATCGCCTCACCTCTTTAAATATTAAATTAAACAATCGCACACTCATTGATAAAAATTCACACCACCCCCCACCACTCACAAAAAAAAAGCACCAAGCAATTACCCTAACAAAAATTGGAAACTCACTCTTGAAACACAAGAATGAAAAGTATTCCCCCATTTGATGTAAAGATAAATAACCAAAGAAACAACAATTACACGCCTTCAGTGGCATGTAATTGCTACTAACGTAAAAGATTAACGGCGTCATAATGGCGTCATAATAAGAAGTATCATGAGTGGTACAACGTCAAAAAGTAAAAAAAAAAAGGGCTTAAATGATATGTTGCAAATAATAGGTACTGGTATTAATCCGTATTATGCTATAGCACAGGTTACTAAAGTTGTATATTTCCAAAACTCATAATATTTGTGCAGTACATGAAGGGAGGGCGCCTTGCAAATGAAGAAAGATTTCCTTTTCCACAATTCTCACACATAGAGAAGGCGTGAAATTTTGGCGTTACAACCTGTGTATTATTGTAATTACAAAAGTACATAATTTTGTAGTAACATGCATCTCGACATTTCGTAACAAACTTTGACATACATGCATGGTCCCTCGTGAAACCTGATCATACTCCAAGATCCGTTCAGTAAAGTCCAAGCAAAGAGTTCTATCCCGTAAGATTTCATACGGAGTATAATAGTAATATACTAATCATAGTAATAATCTAATCTGAATGCTTACAAATATTATTTCTTTTCTGGATAAACGGTCAATAAAAGGACTACGTACCTGTAAAAGCAGATTGAAATCAATTGTGTCCAATATCAGTATTCAGTAATACAGATTTAACAACAGTACAGTACATCCCATCTGAAGACATTATTTGCATAGACAAAGTATGATCTCTACGCATGTGGCTCACCTTCTCTCTCTGGTTATCCTTTGTCTTGTATTTATTGTGATGATTACGTAATTAAATAAAAAAAGAACGGATCCCAAAGCCGTGTCAATTACTCAACATTCCCTTTCTATGTCAAGCTCACAAATACAGATCAACCTCGACAAGGGACCCCAATTGACATATATGAAAGGACACTCCTAACAACGAGGTAAAAAAAGCGGCAAAGTGATTATAATATCATTATTTTTCCTCCCAAAATCAACCGCGCGCATCTACCGATCGAATTAACCCAAACGAAATGCCATCTGATCTTTTGTTCTTTCTCCCACCAACTAACCTCCCCCCATCTACCCTCCTCTTCCCCTGCCTGCCTTCTTCTCCTTGTTTCACTCACCAACTGTGTACGTACACTCCCATGTTAACGGAGGACAGTACATTATTGTTGTGTCACCTTCGGTCGGCCGGAGTTAAGAGCTTACAATTCTGTCCACTTTATACAGTTCATGTACATACTTGTGTTCATTTTGTACAGTTTCATATATTAGTTACGGAATTCAGTTCAATTCAGGCTAGATCGGTGAAGCTGTAAACATGACCGTATGCTGAATCATTATGAATGTATAATCAAGCTCATCTCAATACGTAACAATTGATCAAATAGCCTAGTTTTGAAGGATATTAGTATTGCTTCGTATATGATTGATGTAAATATATATCACTAGCATGATTGAACCATATCAAAAATTTAAAATCCTGAATACGTAGGTAATAATGAATTAGGTGCACCGTACCATGGATGGAGTTGTCATGGAATAAGACATTTTAGCTAGCCACTTGGTGGACGCTGGAAAGCGATCCAACTAATTGATGCTAAATACAGCTAGCTAGCTTTGCATAAACGACACAGTACATAACATGTGGATGGAATCAACAAATTTGAGATATGATCTATTTCATTTGACATATATTCATACAATGATCCGATCATCAAAAGAAATGATCATTACAAAGCTAGCATAATTCAGAATCTCCTGAATTTGATCTTGACGGATTGATATATCATATATAAATCTCTTATCAGTAATTACCTCTCTGATCAACGTGTAAAACTATACCAATAAGAACTAACTGAATGAACACAATATCACAAACAATTAAGGTTAGTTACATATCCGTGTAATAGTTGTGACTTGTGACAGAATTGTGAATATATAAATGAATTGGACTGGTGATCAGATCACTTAGACGATCAGTACACATGATCTCCTCTTGAGAACTCTCCTGGACTGAATTTCACCAAAGCTGTACGAAAAGTAATCATCCACCTCAGGGTGTTGGAAGAAGTCGAGGCGGCGCTTGCAGCGAGGGAAATTCTCCACCCGTCGCTTTCGAGGGGCCGGTGGGGGGCTTGTTGGGGTGACGATCCTCTTGTCAGGTGATGTTGGTGTTTGTGGGTATCTTCTATCGTCGGGGATATTGATGATCGACGGCCCAATGGTTCCGACGTCGTCGCTTGTCGGGGGAGATGATGAAGAGGAAGAGGTGTCAGCTTGATCATCATTATCAGTGGTTTGAGTGGATGAGAGTTGGGATATTGGATCTGTGGACATGGTGTAAGGGAGAGGAAGCAAGGGAGGGAAAAATAATGGTGTTTTTTGGAAGAGTGAAGAGATGTTTGTTTATAATAAGAATGATAAAAAGAGATGGGAAGGCTTGCAAGGGAAGGTAAAACTAGAGACTGTCTAAGAGAGCAAGAGGAAATAAAGAGAGGTGACAAATAGTTTTTTATTCGTATGTATGTGTCCTTAGTCCTTACAAAGGTTGACGTGAATACACTTTTTAAACTAGATTAGTCACTGTTCAGTATTCTATTCCTGTAAAGAAAATTAAAAAGAGAAAGAAAAACAAAGCTTTCAAGCTCATTAATCTTTTCGACCTTCAGCTACGCTAGTCAGCATATGCTGTGTTTGTCGTAAAATAAATCAAGTATAGACCATATAGGAGGTCTATATTGCCTGCCTTTTCAGTTTTTTTGAAACAAATCAACACATCAGGAAAGAAAAGAAGAAGAAAAAAATCTTTTTGAGAGCCACATGCCCACATCAATATGCATGATGTAGGGTTGCTTAGAGCGATGGTTTTGTTTTGTATGCGAAAATTCTTATCACAAAATGAGTACATAAGGTATCATAATTCAAAATAAACGCACGTCAAGATCATGGTTTCATGAAAAAGAATCAACTTTCATTGTTCTCCACTTGATTTGTTTTTTAATTGTTTCAACTAGGATCGCAAAACTTGGTAAAGAAATAATGTAAATTGAACAAAGCTAGAAAAAAAATGGAAGTTGACTTCAAGACTGAAAAATTATGAAAAACAACGATTGAAGAATTAGCAGTCAATCACATATTGCCCATTCTGATTATTGCAAAGTTTTTGAGTGATACATATATGGAATACTTCAGTCATCAATTGCACCCATGAATATTTGAACATTCACTTTAGTAAGCTCAAATGATTTACATAAATTAAATTGTTTTTTTTTTTGCAGAGATATAAATTTTGGAAAACAACATGGGGATACAAAGTTGTCAAATGATGTGAAATAAGAAAAATCATATACAATGATAATATTATATCAAAAATTTGCATCTTCAATATAATCATTACACACTAGCAGTAGTTTTTTAAGGACCGGATTAATTAGTCAATTAATCACTCTTCAGCGTACTATTTTCGCAAAAATTCTAAGCAATTTAACTCTTCAGTTTTTGTCAGATTGATGTACTCGATGGGTTGCAGGAAAACATACTTCATGATAACTCAACATCAACAATATTTAAATTGAGTATTGTGTAAGACAGGGAAATTTAAGAAGCAAAAAGGAGATATGCTCCTACGTTGGTCTTTTAGGGGGTTCGAGGGTAGTCTTGAGCCTTGGAGCGAGGATGGGAAGCTCAACCTGCACGTACACAAACACCCGTAACTGGCCTCGGGGGGAATCGAGGAAAACCCCCTCCGACGCTCAAGTCAGGCAGCTTATAGATGTAGAGAGAGAAAGGAAAGATGGGAAATGTATGTGTTGTGTAGTGAGAATTACCTTTCCTTCCTTATCTTGTATGTATATATAGGTTGTTGTTGGTAGAACTTGCTTGTAGAATAGGGTTTATTCTTCTTGAGCCTATTTAGTATTGGGCCATGCTAAGTCCAAAAGGGACCACGTGGGCTTCAAGGGTACCCCCCATACAGTTGGCACTATCAAGTATGCCTCATCCTTCTATTTTTTCTTCCAACAAGGTTTCCTAAGTTTTTTTTTGGCTGAAGTTTAAGCCATGCTTGTTTGAGAAAATTTTAAGATGTGAATCAAATGCGAGTTCTCTAACTAGTTAAATTGTTCCCAGTACACATGTGAATTCACTGTGACCTAAAAGGCCTCATTGAGCTGACCCAATCATATTCAATGTCAAACTATTTTATATGCATGGTCATTCTAGTTCTTATTTATAGTGATTATTATATGTCTCTTGACTAGATATATATGCCTTTTTTTGTTTATATAATTTTTCCATATCTCAATGTTGGGACTGGTTAGTGGTTCGAATTTAATCCAAATTTCTTTTTTTTTTTGGAATTTGTTGGAATGTGTTCCTAATATCTATTTAGAAGTTTTCGACCTATTGCTACAAAGGCTTGTAAAAGTTTGTCGCCAATATTATATGCAATTTGACTTATTATTATACTTTAATATATCAATTGGTCAATCTCGAAAACAACCTCTGTTTTCTTAAACAAGATAAGGTTGCGTACATCCCGGCTCGCGAACACCTTTATTCAATGATGATTACACTCGATTGTTGTTGTTGTATTATATGCAATTTGAGCTACTTATTTTTTGTAACAGACAATTTCGAGTTTTTGGATTTGGTTATAAATCTCAATAAAAAAAATGAAGAAAAATAAGATTCCCTTTAGTTTGTAGTTGTTGTAATTTATGTTGCAGTTGCTAAACTACACGAAAAATTAAGGAGTGAGGGTCGTGGCAGAGCGAGTGTATTGGCGATGGCCAGATATCCCCAATGAGTTTCGTACTACAATAGCCATTCAGTTTTATAAATACGATTGCCTGGATTGGCAAAATTATTTGAACCCGATGATCCGAACCGAAGCCTGAAATAGACCCGAAGATGCAACTCGAACCAAAATGAACTTGACCCGTATTTTTTCAATCAAATGTACTTTAAATGCATTTTTGAAGTCAAATATTTCAAAATTTTAACGGACCGAAAGCGACATGAACCAAAATGAATGTGACCCAAACCACAACCTGACCCGAAAACAAGTAAACTAAGTTAAGCCGAATCGAAACCGTCCCGACCCAAACACGAACTGTTTGACCCGTTTACCATTGCCCCTGCCACATCACACTTAGTGTTGTTTCTGGTTTGACGGCAATAGTCATTTTGAGCCCCGAACACCCCCATTAAATGAGGATTTACCATCGCTTGTTGTTGTAATAGTCATATTGATCCACTTTTATTAAATAATCAAAATAATCACTCTCTAATGCAATGCCTTAACCAATGCAACAACTCCATAGCCGCGTTGTCAATTTTGTGCAAAGTTCAATGTTATAGTTTAGTTTTATGTCAGTTGGATGCAGTTTTTTTAGTTCAGTTTAGTATTCTTCGCTTCAATTTAACTTTTTTCCCTCCAGTTTAATTACAGCTCAATTTAGTCTCTTACAAACAGAACTAAGCACACCCCTAGAAAAGCTTCGCCTGAGTTGAGCATCTGTTAAAGTGTATGTGTTGTAGTGGTGGCTTGTTGTCCCACATTGGTTGTGTATTGTGGCTTAGAGGTGTATATAAGTGAATGGATGCCTTCCACTCATTGCCAATTGGTTTTGAGTTGGATCCTCACTAATTTATATCACCTCTCCGTGGGCCGAATTTAACAGCATACTTGACAATCCAGTTTTCGGTTTACTTTTATTCAAAACAAAATAAAATTGGGACAAGCAGAGTGGTAGCTATGATTCTATCAACATGAAAAAATCTATAGGAAAGAAAACGCTATTTTGTTTCTGTAGCTTAGGCTAGTTAAGCAAACATTTAATAATTGACAAAAGACATTGTCGTATTGAGAGCTTGGAGCTTATGCTTATGTATATTGAACTAAATTTAATGTGATTCTCCAATTGTTAGCTAATGTAAAGTGAAACTAAATTAATAAGAAGTTTAAGACTGTAATTCTTTTGAGAAAAATTTGTGTGAACCCGTTTCATAACCGAGACTGGTGAGATGGGTCATCATTATTTATCCGATGGGTCACTAATACCCAATCTCAATTAAGAAACGGTCTCATGCAATTTTCTGTGAATTCTTTTTGATAACTAACTCTATACAAATTTGTTATCAAACTTTTACAAAAGTTGACTAGAAAAGTCAAGAGTGTAGATCTGTTGGGAATATTAAGATTTAAGTTAAACAACAAAATCTAACATTCCATGTCAAATTTATTCGTGAATCATGCGCGGTGAATTCCGTTCACATCGCAGGAAAATAACTAAACATATATATTTACATGCTCTTTCATGGGTGTATACGAGTTGCGTGAGTACGCTGATGGTATAGCGAGCATACATACTCCATCTGACTCATGAATGAAAAAGAAGTGTCGTCAGTCCTCATTAACTGTGTTTCTACCTATCCGGTGTTCGATTGTTTTCTTACCTTTCTTGGAGAGAATATTTTTATCAGTGTTATAGTTACGGTATGCACTTTATTATGCAACAATTATTTGTTCACTAGGGTATCTAATACTCCGTATAGACGTATAGTTTACTCACTTTACGTGCCTCCCTAACCAAAAGAATAATCTTAAGTTTTTTAGTTACGGAAAGATAAAGAACTTCTTAGAAGCAACGGCAGATGGGCGGCAACGGAGGTGGGGTAGTTTGGAACTTTGGAGTTTGGACAGCTATGCCATTTGCTGATTGTAGTCTTTGTAGAAACTTTTGATTTTGGCGTTAAAACTTAAATTGATTCTCTTTTGTGCTGCTTTGGTGTAAAAGTTAGCTTACATATGAAAGGAACTTCCTTCTTGTTACCAATCACTTCTTAGCGACGTTGCCACTACAGTTACGATTCTCCCCAGTTTTCATGCTCAATAAATGCTAGTTGGTGATTACGTCGCCTAACTTTTTCTAAGCAGGTGAAGCAAGCATACTTATTTTTCTTAATATTGTGATTCATCAAGTCATCGTCATATTTGAAATTTCAGAACTGTGGACATTACGGGTCTTGCCTTATTCTCCGTTATCCATCTTCTCTGGTTTGTTCAATTGCATACTAGTAGTAGATACTACGGAGTATGACTTAAAATGTATGGTCCTTAAGGACCAGCTCACCATTACCCGTTTTGGTAGATGTGTGTGACCATTCTTAGTTACTTATCCTCCATCAAAAGATCAATTGCATCAAACTGCACTACATTCCAAAATGTTTGAGCATTCCATTCACTTTAAATAAAAGAAAAAAATACTAAGCAATTACATGAAATCCAGCTTTCCTGACAGAATAATATGTAGAAGGTAGAAGAGAAAAGTATTATTGATGTTGTGTGTAGAAGTGTACAGAAGTGGGGAAGCCCCAATATATAAAATACAATAGCTTATTTATCAAGGTAGGTAGAATCCTAAACCTAGTATAACACAATAACTCTAATACGCCCCCGCAAGCGTAGCGGCAGTAGAACGAACGCTACGATTGGACAGCAAGTAGAAACATCTTCACTTGATCATCAATAGAAAAAGAAATGGGTAGAAACGGCACAAGGCACCATAAGCCACTGTAGAACCGGTGTAGTAGGACGATCATAAATTATTGTAGAAGGAGAATACCTAACCACGGGGGTAATAGAGTAGTATTTAGTATTAATAATAGTAGTAGGATTAGAAATAATAGTATAAAAATAATAGAAGAATGGTAGTAGTAGAAAATACCCAACACCAATAAGAATTAGTAGCAGACAATACGAAGTATTAAAAGTAGAAACAATAGTAGCTAGAAATTTTAGTAGTGGTAGTAGTAGTAAGTAGTAGAAATAGGAAGAATATTAAGAATAGAATAAGAATAAAAGTAGAAGTATTAGAAATAATAATGAGAATAATTAAAGTAATAGAATAAGAATAGTAGTAGTAGAATTGAAGAAGAAGAAAAAAAAGAACACCAAAGTGATGTCCACCGAGTCCTCTTCAAAGAATAGATGGAACAATATTATATGAGTAGAATAATAAGAAAAGTATAAGTGATGGTGGAAGAAAAGCGGTATTACGTAGAAACAATCATCCCAAGCAAAAGACGGAGACATGGGGCTCGGCATGGTCAACATAGAATAGTAAAAGAATCGGCCATGAGGTTATCTCGGATTTGGGCAGAAAGTAGTGATCACATACAGGTAGAAGGCAGAAAAGGACACTGAAAGAACGCACATTCAGCATAGCACGGCAGCAGAAGACGTCGAGGTGACAAGATCTCGACAGCATAGAAGCAATAATAAAAGAAAAATAAGACCGCAAAGTGTAAGTAATCCTCCATGATAGTATTTCGAGAAGACACAAAGTAGTAGGCCGAAACTGGCGAGAATTGGATCTGGGTAGAAAACAGAAAGAGAATTTATTGTTTGGAAGTGGTCCGGTGACGGCTATTTGTTAGACCCGTCACCGGCGGAGCGGAAGCATGTTTTAGGTCACTCAAAACTTAACCTGCTCTGATACCATGACAGAATAATATGTAGAAGGTAGAAGAGAAGAGTATTATTGATGTTGTGTGTAGAAGTGTACAGAAGTGGGGAAGCCCCAATATATAGAATACAATAGCTTATTTATCAAGTTAGGTAGAATCCTAAACCTAGTATAACACAATAACTCTAATATTTCCCTTATTAATTATTCTTTTTCTTCTCCAAAACCTTTAGTCCAGAAACCACTTGGGTCAGCTAGCAAATACTAAATGAGATCCCCATTCACCCACACAAACGCGCACACGCATCCTAATTTGGTCCATGTCAAAAAAATATGATATAAATTTGACGCATTGCCTATCACTAATTAGCTTAGCACACAACTTTTCTAATTAATCTAATTTTAAGACCAAACAATGAATATTATTAAAAAAAACTACTAATTTGGTAGGCGGATCAAGTTCTCAAAGTAATTACTCGTATACCAAAAAGTATTCTATGAATAAATATCAACCAAGTATAAGTGATTAATTTTTTATTTGAAAAAAACTGATAAGATACACAATATAACTGTTTACAATCTTTAATATATAACTTATAAAGCATGAACATTTTTTATTATAAAAGAAATATCTTCAATATTAACAAGAAATGTTTGATTACATTCCTACTCTGTTCTTTATTTCATGTGTCTGTTCACAACTTATTACCTCTCTCTTTTTTCTCTCCCTCTCTTCAAAAAAAAAAACCGTAACCTCCATTAGGGGCTGTCATTAGTGCTCTACACACTAATGGTAAGCCCCCTAAAGTTCAAATTCATAGTATTTTTTAGTCTAGTTTTAGCTTTAGTATTAATAAAACCAGTCTCTTCGATAGTAAGAGTAGTTTATTTAGTTATGAGAGTAATTGTTCTTATAAAGTTCAATGACCACATGTATTTACAAAGAGTTGTGTTCATCAAGATGGAAAGATCAATATCAGAATCAAACATTTTTCAATGCTATATAGGGCTCTTCCGCACAAAGGCTGCTCAACTGAAGACAGCGATGAAAAAGAAGTCGTTTAAGTACAGAGGGATGAGTTAGTTTTTGTTGTCGAATGTATTCTGCTCTATTGATTTTATATCTTTTTGATATCAATTTTGATTGTAGATGTCGTATGACTATTATTTAATTAAAGCTCTCTTTATCCTTCAAAAAAAAACTCTATTCTTTATTCACATTCTCACCTTTCTACCCATTGTCCAAATAGAGATAACACATGTCCACCACCTAGCCTCCACTATTGGAGTTCACCACATTTTACCTTCTCTCCCTTTCGCCCTAACATAATTTTTTCAATTATTTTAATCAATCTTAAATTAAAATAACTAAAAATGAACATTTGTATTGTTTTAATTTTGAAATACATATATGGATGGTATAATTAGAAAGTTAAAAAAAAGGCACTTGAAAAATTACACAAAAAATTGTATGAAACGTTTCATATATGAAACCGAGTATTAATGATCCCTTGTATAAACAATAATGACCCTCGGGTAGACAATAATGACCCCTCGGGTCTCCCACACAGTCTCAAATATGAAATGGGTTCACATAAATTTTTCTCGAATTATGGTGATACAAGAACTTTTTTAGTATAAAGATTAAGCATAATGATATCTTCTATTTTATTTTGAAAACTATTTTTATGAAATATCCATTTACTAATTTTTCTGTGCAACTATCATCATTAAAATAAATTTATAATTTACAACTTAATTATAAACAAAAAATCAATCAAATATTAATTTTCTTTTAATTTTTTTAAGAATAAATTCTGACAAGTACATATCTTCATGGAAATCACAAGTATTTACATATATATATAAGGAAAAATTACGTTTTGGGTACCCGACCTATGGCATATTCCCAAAGTGGACTTCCGTAGTTTGGGTCTTTACTTTTTGGGTACCTGTACATTGGAACATGTACCATAATGGATTCCCTCATGAATTTTTGTAACAGAAATCTGTTTAAATAAGACTTGTACTATTAGTTTTACCTCCTATTGTTGTCAATGTTCTTTTCACCATCTCAGAAGTGATTAAAATAGAAAGAAAATGAAATTTTTTCCCATGTAATCACTCCTATTATTAAGAAATTTAACCCCATTTCATTCTATTTGCCCCCAAAACTAAGTAAATTAAACGGAAAAATGATCCACGTGTGCTAAAATTACTAATATATGTCTCATTTAAACGATATCTGTTTCAGATATTCCATGTGGTACCCATTATGGTGCAGGTTCAAATTGTATAGATACCCAAAAAGTAAAATCCCAAACTGCGGGTGCCCACTCTAGGATTATATCATAGGTCAGATACCCAAAAAGTAAGTTTTCCATATATATAAATAAGACAAAATTGTACAAAATACCAAGCTTTGTCCCACTTTTGTAAAAAAATATAAAGTTTTATTTCTTTTTTACATAAATACCAATATTTTTGTTTTTCTTTTTAGAATCATAAATTCGACCAACTACCACTTTTATTGACCAAATTGCCCTCTTGTGACGCATAGGTGCCGTTACCCTTTTTTTTCCCTTACATTTTCCTCTTAATACTCATTCTAAACTATGAAAACATATATATACACCACAACACACACAACTAAGACAACAAAGGATTTAACGCACTTCTACACATCCCCTCTTTTCCATTACCTTCAATTCAGCCCCAAGAGTTTTTGCCTTCAACACCAGCTTCTCCCACTCTCAATCACAAGTTTTAGCTCAGCTTATTTCTTTGCTTCCTTACATTTTCCAGCTCAATAGCCAACATAATCTTCTCCAATAAGTATATGCTATGAAATAACCACAACCTTTCCAATTTGTACATTATTGAACCTACACCCATAAAAATTTCTTACCAGGTTTTCTTGAGTTGTATACGAGCATCTAGGCCGCCACTTGCGGTCAACCTCAAATTCTACAATTGACAAGTCCTTCAATCAATTTTTGATCTCAAATTCAAATTAAAATGAAACTTGAAGAAAAATGACACTCACATGTTGAATGAAAAAAATAATGAGAAAGTGGGTTCATAGGGGGGAGAGCAACTTTGGTGTCCCATAATGGTATCCCAAACCGTGTACCACTTCAATCTCGACCGTTTATAATGTATTAATGCATTAAAAGAAAATGAATTAACAAATCTCGAAAGGCTGAAATTGAGGTGGTACACGGTTTAGGACACCAAAGCATCTCTGGGTAGGGGGTATTGGCATAACATATTAGGTGGTAAACGGTTTGGGACACCATTTGGGACACCAAAGCCTCTCTGAAAAGGGGGTATTGGCATAACATATTAGGGAAGAGAAGAAAAGTGAAATTTAGGTGGGATGTAAGGAAATGAGGGAAACTTAAGGAAATGAGAGAGTTATTGCACCATTTCTGTTATATGAGGGCAATTTGGTTTAAAAAAGTGGTATTCGATTGAAATTGTGATTTTAAAAAGAAAAATAAAAAAATTGGTATTTATGTACAAAAAAAATAAAACTTAGTATTTTTGTACAAAAATGGGACAAACGTTGGAATTTTTGTACAATTTTGTCAATAAATAATAACTATATATATAGAAACAAGTTAGGGAGAAGTATGAGAGCATATTAGGATAAGGAATACTTATTTATGTGGTAATTAAAATTTAGTTGTGGGGCAAAAGTATTTTTGTGCTCAGCTAACCACCTTGCACTTCTCTCTTTTTTTTCTCCCTTCTCCCTCTCCTCCAAAAAAAACCCCAGCCTCCACTAGGGGCTGTCATTAGTGCTGTATACACTAACGGTAAGCCCCCAAAAGTTCAAGTTATAGTATTTTCTAGTATAGTTTCAGTTTTAGTATTAATAAAACTAGTCTATTCAATAGTAAGAGTAGTCTATTTAGTTATGAGATTAATTGTTCTTATAGAGTTCAATGACCATATGGATTTACAAACAGTTGTGTTCATCAAGATGGAAAGATCAATACCAGAATCAGACATTCTTCAATGCTACATAGGGCCCTTCCGCACAAAGGCTGCTCAAATGAAGATAGCGATGAAAAGAAAGTCGTTCAAGTACACAGGGATGCTACCAGTTAGATTTTGTTATCGAATGTATTCTGCTCTATTGGTTTCATATCTTGTTGATATCAATTTTGATTTTAGATGCCGTGTGACTATTATTTAATGAAATCTCTATTTTCCCCTTAAAAAAAAATTAGTTGTGGAATAATGAAAAACATGTTTTAGTGTTGGATACTAAAAATTTAATTGTAGAGAAAATAAAAAATAGGGTAATTGAAATTTACTTATAGGCCGGGCAATGGAACTTATTATGGAGCTATGAAGGAGTTGGCTGTGAAAAATTTATTGTCTAGAAATGAATAAGTATGGTATGAAAGTTTAGTTGTTTGGCAACAAAAATGAGTAGTAAAGAAATGAAAAAGCTAAATCTTACAAAACTCGAATATACTTATATATATTCAAAAGAGTAAGGATTTAAAATATAGTCCGGTTTAATGGGACCGTGATTAAGTGATGGCGTTAATAGAAAATACGACAATTTTCAACGCTTTTTTCATCATTTTGTCGACGCTAATGAATAACGGGTAGGCCGTTGTCTAAAGGGGTTTTAAGGGCATGTTTTTTTGAAGGGCATGTTCGTCAAACTGAACTGAATTGGGTTGAATTGAATTGAATATTTTTTTTGACGCTTAATTATCATATATAAATTCTTTGAATGCTCTTTTTCCGAGGAAGTATGGCACAACATTAAGTTGTTGACTGGTTTTAGGCCTCGTTTTTCATCGGGTCGTGTCGGTTTAGTTTTTAACTGGTCTACAACTTTATTCGAATCCATGC
The DNA here is from genome assembly GCA_900322385.1 of Pharnaceum exiguum. Taxonomy (NCBI): domain Eukaryota; kingdom Viridiplantae; phylum Streptophyta; class Magnoliopsida; order Caryophyllales; family Molluginaceae; genus Pharnaceum; species Pharnaceum exiguum. The sequence goes on from ONZK01004170.1 coordinate 59,835, forward strand.
AATCAGGCCTGCCTCAGGCTCTGTGCAAGGGGCCGTGTCTGCTCGCACATGGCCTCTATTTAGTGAATGGTCTCAAATTTTGGTATCTGGCTTCTTCTTTTTTATTACTCTGAAGGCTTGTTTTTTTTTTAGAATAACTAAAAGCAACTGTTTCACAACTGCTCGTCAAAGGAAGATGTCATTTAACCTGAATGGGTTGGCTCAATGGTGTAAGGCCCCATTGAGTTCACATATGTGGGGACGATCTAATTAGCAGGAGGTCCTGTGTTCGATTCCCACCATGTGCAAATTCTCTCAGGCCAGCGGCAGCCACGCACCGCGAGCGGCGATTAACCTTGGGCCCAAAGGGCTTAAGGAGACCTCGTGGGAAACCAAAAAAAAAAAGAAAAAAGAAGATGTTATTTTTAGTTCTATCCATATGGAGAATAATTTACACCTAAAGTTCCATATTTAAAAAAATTCTCTTGGAAAAAACAAACAAACAAACAAACAAGAGTTTAACTCTCTTTCTTTTTCCAAATTTATGTTCCCTCAAAACTTCAATATATGGAACATTTAGAAAAGATTGCAATTTATTTCCACCAATTATCCACTTTTCCACTTTATATATATAAAAATTTTAAGTTTGTTCTTTAATTAGGGCCTTAAGTTTTTAAATTACACTGAAATTCCAATAAGTCTAAGATAGCCTTATGCAATAGGGGAATAATCATTGAATGAAATGATAGCCTACAGTATCTAGCTCGCCAGACAAGTGACTTTCTCAATGTTGGTAAAAGGATGAATGAGCAAGATGTTGACAGAGAAACAGACGGTAGGTAATAAAGAGAATTCTCTTTCAAAAAGTAGCGTAGTACTTCCTAAAGTTAATTTTTAATGTTTAAATTTAGTAAATTGTCTTACAACAACAACAAGAATAAAAAGAAGCTGCGCAAGTCTATTAGCATTACCACAGTAGCCACTGGCCAGGTACGTAAATGCATTAGGGAGGTCAAGTCGTATTAGTAAAATGGTTACGTGTTTATGCATTGTGAAGGACTGGAAGCGAATCCTTATCACAATCTGTGATTGTGATTTACATTACTCATGCTTGCATTGCCTGCCACGTTATGGCTTTTGATTTCCCCATCGATTCACCGAAATTTCACTCCAACTATATTCATAATTGACCAGGGTCGCACATTTAGCTGTGGTTGGTAAGTCTCCAAATAAAGGTTTTTGCATATGATGAGGGTCAAACTCGAAAACTTGCTTAAACGGTATAGAGCTGTTTAGCAATCTAACTAACCCCACATTTGTTGCTTTATCATAATTTGCGATCGTGATTTATACTACTCACGCTTGACTGTCTCTTTATGGTTTAATTACTCTATCTCTATAAACATGATCTGCTTGCAAAATTACTCAAATAACCCTAACTTGGATAATTTCTGTGACTCGAAAACTATTTGGGGTTCCATTTTGGTACAACGTTCAAAAGTACAAGTACTGTGTTTGACATATTAAATACTTTGGACACCAATTTGGTATTATGATATAGGTCACCAAAATGGTAAATTTCCTTAATTTTTTTACTATTATAAAACCCTCATCTTTGGGGTTTTTTTGGGGTGGGAGTACAACAACAACAACAATCCCAGTGAATCCCATCTCAAATGGGGTACTGAGGGAGCCTGATGTACGCAGCCTTACCCTGATTTGAAAATCGGGAGACTGTTTCCAGAATGACCCACTT
>ONZK01004171.1:15211-33142 GCA_900322385.1 Pharnaceum exiguum
CTCGTGAACAGTACTCGTGAATAGTAACCGTGAATAGTAACAACTAAAAAGAAAAACAAAAAATCTTATTCTTTCTAAACTTTCCTAAAATAATTTGGAGAAAAGAAAACTTCTTTTCTCTTTATTCGACCCTTAATTTCCTAACTAAAATAATGCATCATGTAGCTAACTAAATTTTTGGTTAACCGAACCGAACCCTATTTTCGGTTTGGTTAACCGAAAAAGAACACCCCTAACACCAATAGGCTTGTATAGTAGAGATGTTGTTTCCTTAATAGTCAAATTATTGGTAGCCTTCAATCTTGAGTACTTCAAAGGACATAAAGAATGAACAAACTTCATTGCTAATAGCTATAACAAGTTAGAATACATGGTTCTAAAAAAAAGTTAGAATACATGGAATGTAATAGGGGGTACCTATCATCCACTGTACAAGCCAAGCCACACACCGCTAATCCCACCCCAATTAGGGTATCTTCCTTGCGCAACCAAAAGCTTCTAAAAATAGAGTAAAATAGGGTGATAAGCTACATCATCAATCACTAGATATAAATGCAATCAGTGATAGGGTGAATACCTAGGTTACCTACCTGGACTCGGGTATGGGTGTCGGATATAGGTACGTACCCGAGAGTCCAATACGGCATGCTTATCGGCATGCTCTGAAAATTTAGGATACGGGAACATTGTCCTTTATTTGGGTATGGGTACGGGGATCTTTTTTTTTAGGGTTTTTTTGGATTTTACCACCTAAAAAAGTTCCAATTTTTAAAGAAACCACCTATAAAAATTGAATTTTTATGAAACCACCTATATTACTCTAATATTGTATGAGGCACCACCAATACAAGTTTCCCACCCACAAATGTACCTGAAATGACTACTTTGCCCCTAGTTTTTCTTTCAATTAATTGTTTATTACCTTTCCTTATTTCCTCGTGTTATCGTGCATCACTCAACAATCAACACTCTATTTACTTCTCAATAGAATGAACTATCTCAATAGAATGAACTACCACAACCTGTAACCACCATAGCACTCACACCTGCCACAACAACAGCCACCAAGGCAAACCAGTCCATCAACACATAGACCCAGTATAAATTTGCCCGACCCGAAATGAACCGAGAAACCGACCCGAAAAAACTGGGTCACGACTCGAAAAACTCGACCGAAACGCGAAACTGACCGTATCCGAAAAACCCGGTAAAATCTGTTCGAACCCGAAACCGATCGAAACAACTCGTTTGTCCAATAAAATCTTTATTAATGTACATTTTATAATTTTGCTTTATTAAAATATAATAAAATAATAATTTTTTTCAAACAATATTTAAAAAATGTTTAGATATATATACAATATTGTAAAAAAATATTTTTATCGAACAAATCAAAATGTGCAAACCTGTCGGGTCAAACCCGACCCGACCGGAACCCGAAAAATGCAAACCGAAACAACCTAACCCGAAACGACCGAATCTGAAACCCGACCGTCCAGAACACCACACCGCAAAAACAAGACGCCAATAACAGTCCAAGTCCAACACCATACTGCAAAATCAAAACGCCGCCACCAAAAGACACCACGGCGGCGACAACCCATGGCCACCATTATTACCATGACGAATTACCCCCATCCAAACCATAATTATTTATATCTTCGTATCTTTTCGTTTTTCATTTCTTTATGGTGCCGGAAAGGAGGAGAGAGAACATGTAGGCTTTCTGGTGTTTTCTGCGATGGAAAACGATGGGATAACTCAATCATACAGCCGCCTTTTTTGTGTAATCAGTTAATCACCGTCGTCATGTTCTAGTCCCATATGCCCATATCTGCATAATTGAAGGCTGGCTAATGGGGGGTGAGACAAACAGCAGCCGCCACCCCCACAACGAGATTCTGAGACCAAGCACAACCACACCTAGCGACTGACCTAGCGAGGCTGGCTGGACAGAAGTCACCGGCGGTAGAATCTCTCTCTCTCTTTCCCTCTCTCCCCTCCTTCCCTCTCTCCTCAAGTCTATTTTTGGTTTAAGTTAAACAGCAGTGTCCACATTCACATGGGCGTATCCGACCCGCATTTCGTACCCAGATCCAAGTCGTGTCGTGTCGACACGGGTACAAGCCAAATTTTGCCGTGTCCGGGTAACCTAGTCGAATATTACCTAGTATAAAAATGGAAGATAGGAAATAAAGGGATATATACTCCAAAATACTCTTTGGCATACAAAAAGGAAAATTGGAAATAGTTCCCTGAAAAATTGGACTCATGGCACTTGGCTTCTTAATACTATGACTATCTTTCTCATCACTCCGCATTGTAGCTAGTAGGTGGCAAAAAAAACCAAACCCGAAAACTAACGGAAACCGACCGCTAATCGACCCACTAATGACCCGCTTATTTCGACCTGAAACCCGATTATGACCGAACCCGTTTGACCCGCTATTTTTTGGGTCAAACCCGAAACCGCCCGTTTGACCAGGAAACACTAATATTTTTATATAAAAAAATTATTTTTAAAGATAAATTGTTTAAAAGTAACTTTTTTTTGAAAAACTTTATTGTCATATCCTATATTTATAACTTTATGACGATAAAACAACTTATTTATCATATTATGAAGTTATCGAACTAATTAAATACAGATAATCATTTTTTAAATGTCTAAAAAGTACAAAATCTACGTATATTTTTTAATAAAAAGGCGTCACCGACCCGTTGATCAACCCGAGACCGACCCGAAACCGAAACTGAAATCGACCGCCTGATAACAACGCGCAACCGAAATGACCCGACCTGATAACGACCCGATATATTATTGATCCACCCGAAACTGACCCGATATATTATCTTATATTCACATTACATGCTCTAATACACTCCCTTCTGCAAAGGAACTTTGGGTTACGGCTCCATGGTCAACAGCCATACTAAATTACGACTGAACTTGGTTTGTTAGTGCTTTCAAGGCTGGTCAAAGGATAGATAGTGGGCTGTTATTTGCCGCAATGTGGTAGAAATGTGGTCTATCTGGAATTCGAGGCATAGCTTGCTCTATGGTGATGGCTCAAATGTGTCAAAATCTATTGGTCCATCCTCTTTTGTCATGGCCTATTGACAAACAAATGAGAAGACAAAAACAAGCCAACCATCCGCTAAACGGCAATGGCGTCCACCTCAGTCGCAAAACGTGATAATTCGAAACGTGATAATTCGACATTGAGGCAAAACGTGATAATTCGACATTGATAGCTCGATTGAGGAAGAAGCATGTGATCCGGTCCACAATAGCTTTTGGTTTAGAAGAGATTTTGTTATGGCCTTCTTATTTTGTGTTTATTTCGCTTTCGTACATCTCTGGAGACGTAAATACACCTCCTTAGGCGCATGATGGAACAATACAGGGAACGGCAACACGATTTACATCTGGTGTTTATTGACTTGGAAAAAGCCTACGACAAAGTCCCTAGGGAGGTCTTGTGAGGTGTCTGGAGAGTGAAGGGGTTCATGGCACATATATTAGAATCATCAAGGATACGTATGAAGGTGTCACTACTTGTGTTCGCACGGCGGGTTGTGACACTCACCCTTTTCCAATAGAGGTGGGACTGCATAGGGGCCAGCACTAATTAAGTCCGTTCATGTGACGAAAGTCCGTTCATGTTCGCCACAGTTATGGATGAATTAAGTAAAGGGATCCAGGGAGACGTCGTATGCTATTTGCGGACGATATTTTGCTGGTGGACGAGACGCGAGGTGGGGTCAATGCCAAGTTGGAAGTATGGAGGAACAACTTGGAATCAAGAGGACTGCAACTTTAGCGGCGCGGGGCAGTTGGAGGATGTGAGTATTGGTTCGGATAATATTCCCAGAGTACATCACTTCAAGTACCTTGCGTCGTACTTGCAATGCAATGGGGAGATCGATGGTGATATCGCCCATCGGATATCAGCAGGGTGGCTGAAGTGGAGGAGCGCCTCAGGGGTACCATGTGACAAGAAAATCCCGCTTAAAATCAAAGGGAAGTTTTATAGAGCTGTAGTGCGCTCGGCGATGTTGTATGGAGCCAAGTGTTGGCCGACGAAGAAGGTTCAAGAACAGAAGCTAACAATTGCGGAGATGCAAATTCTGCGATGGAGGTGCGATGGATGTGCTGTCTCACTAGGCTGGATAGAATTAGAAATGAAGTGGTAAGGTCGAAGCTGGGAGTGGCTCCGTGGCTCCGTTCTTGTCAAGAGGAGAGGCCCTGAGGCACCGGTGCGTAGGTGCAAACGCTTGGTTGTGAGTGAGGTTAAAAGGAGAGGCAGGCCGAAGAAGAGCTAGAGAGAATGTATTAGATATGATATTACTACCCTACCACTCAGTGAGGACATGGCCTTAGATAGAGCTTCTTGGAGAATGAGGATTAAAGTACTAGACTGTTAGGGTAGGGTGTTAGACTTGTAAGTATAAGGAGTACTGTTAGCATAAATAGACGTGGTGAGTCTAGGGTTTCTATTGTGCATGTTGTATTCGCAATTATATGGTAGTTGTCGTCTTGCATTTAAATTTTTGTATGATTTTACATGTGCTCTATTTAAGAGTCACCGCTAAACCTGGCAATTGGGTCGGTCGGTCGAGTTTCGGGTTCCGTTTTTTTCGGTTTCGGTCATTTTCAGTTTGTGATTTTCGGGTCGGGTTTGACCGAACGGGTTTGCACATTTTGTTTTGTTCGAAAAATAAATTATTTTATCAATATTTTATTGATATTTTAATTTTTTTTCAATACTTTTTTTTTAAAAAAAAAAATTATTTTATTATATTTTAATAAATGGAAATGCAAAATGTACATTTTAAAATTTTTTATTGGACAAACAGATCGTTTCGGGTTCAACCTAGATTTTCCCGGTTTTTTCGGGTTCGGTCAGTTTTGAGTCCGTTCGAAATTTTTCGTGTTCATGACCCAGTATCTTCGGGTCGGTTTTCCGGGTCATTTCGGGTCGGGTAAATTTCTGCCGGGTCTAGTTATCGCGGCTTGACAAGGTCGTTGTCGCTTTGCGTGTTATTTGCTGTGTTTTTACATGCTTCACTTATATGTTACTTCGACTTTGCATGTTTATTTCGCGACTATATTTTTAGGAAATATACCATTTTGGTTACCCGACATATGGCATAATACCAAGTTGATACCCGTTTTTTCCAATATTCCAAAATAGTTACCTGACTAATTGATGGTTGTACCATTTTGGGTACCTCATTGGTTTACGATACAGAAAATCGTGAAAATTGGGGTTATTTTAGTCATTTTAGTATCCAATTTTGTCTGTAGTGTACTTTAGCTCCCTAACTTAATAAAAGAACGGAAGTTTAATTTAAAAGAAAACAATTCCCTCCAAAATCCCCTAACTTGATAAAAGAACAAAAACCCTGATTTTTGTTTTGTTTTTCATTATACTTCTATTCTTTTAAATTGTTAAGGAGGAAAACAGTAGTTTAGACAAATTGGGATGTTAAATAACCCAAATAGCCCCGATTTTCACGTTTTTCAGCGACGAAAACCAGACAGGTAACCAAATTGGTATAACCTTTAATTAGTCAGGTAACTATTTTGGAATATTGAAAAAAGCAGATACCAACTTGGTATTATGCTATATGTCGGGTAACCAACATGGTATATTTTCATATTTTTATGGTTACGTTGGTTTCTAACAATTTTTCACTGCAGGTAACCGTGTTTTTATGATTACATTGATTTCTAATAATTTCCCACATTGCAGGCATTGAGAGGTTCTCATATAGGTACTAAGTGGGTCATTCTGAAACAGTGTCCCGATTTTTTAAATCGGGGTTAGGCTGCGTACATAAGATGGGACCCACTGGGATGTTGTTGTTCTAGAGACGCAAATAAAGTAAATAAAGTAGATAATAGAGTAGTGAAACTCCAACCTTACGATTTTTAAAATTGTATATGGATGGAGGATGATATTATGACGGGTGAGGTAGTTGATCTGGCATGTAGTGATTTCCTTGAATCTTTTAATACAAATTAAGGCGCTTCGGGGTCCATTCCATTAAAAAAAATCGTACCATGTTAAAGAACCAACAAACAAATAATACAAAAAATGCAATTAAATTTAATCAACGGAATAAGTAAAGAAAAGGAAAAAGGAAAATACCTTGAAATAATGTTATGGGAAACTTGGAGAAGCTTAATCATTAATCTTGTAAAATTACCTTCCCTGGAAAAGAAAAAAATAGCGCACAATAGAGAACGAGTAAAAATTTCAGGCTTCATTAGATTTCTAAAACTAAAAAAAAACTACAGAAACAAAACTCGCAAATTTCACCACCCATAAAAACAAAAACATTCAAACCATTATGTAGGAACATAATTCGAAAAGGGCAATGAGGATGCACCAACAATTTCATTTACTACTACTATTCTCACAGGAAAAAAAATTATATAAAGACAAAATTGTTGAAAACCACCTTTTATATAGTCGACTTTATAAGAAACCCCCTTTTAAAAAACTTTTTGTAAGGAACCCCCTTTTAACACAAAAAGTAATTGAAAGAGCCACCTTATTCAACTGAATTGACGAAATTGTCCTCGCGTGTGCGTAAACATTCATTGTGCGTGTGATGTTCTCTACCCTCCCTCTCTTTCTCCCCTTCAAAACTAATAGAGCTCTCTCATTTTCCTCTTAAAACTCCAAAGATAACACATTCAATAGCTACATCTCCCTCATTTACTCATCATATCATATTCCTATATGCTCTCATTACTCAACATCCTATGAAGATGTAAAAAAAAGAGGTAATCTACTAATATCATCACCATGCCAGTTAACAAACTAATTTAACTAGTAAATTAGAGAAGTATTAAATAAATGTAATTACAATGATTTTTTCAATCCATTTTGAAAGCCTATTCTCGTGTTAAGTACATTAATTAATATTTAGTTGTGTTATGTAAATATAAAGAAGTTAATAACTCATATATATAATTTATATATACATCAATACATGGTGGTTGTTAGACAATACCCATAATTGCTTTGTTAGCAAGACTTTAATGGAGTAAATTAGAGAGCTAATAGAGACTAATCACTTGAGGAGGAAAGAGATGGAGAGCTGGAAATTTAAAAAGAAAAAAATTATGGGAAATTTTTTAGTCGAGAGGAAGAAAGAAGGGAGTGGACATACGCGCATACTAGTTGGCCAAAAGGCGAGGGCATTTTCGTCACTTCAGTTGGTTAAGGTGGTTCTTCAGAGCACTTTTTGTTTTAAAAGGGGGTTCCTTACAAAAAGTTTTTTAAAAGGAGATTCCTCACAAAGTCGGTTATATAAAAGGGGGTTTCTAATAATTTTCCCTTATATAAACTACTACTACTACATCAACAATAACATAGCCTTAATTCCAAAACTGACATGAGCGCACAACAGAAGCGCACACACACGAAACAAACACGCACAGATACACGAGCGCACACAGACACACATTAAGCAAACACACACAAAGCACACGCACACGCTTAACCACACATACAAGCACACAACTCACCCACATCAAGCACAACCAAATACGCCCAACCACTCACACAAACATGCACACACACATATCACTGTAATCCTCAAATACAATCATGAGAGGAACATGAAATACTAAAAAAAAAACCACCATTTCATAGGTCAGGGTACGAGGGATATCAACTCACAATTGAGTATCACAAGGAAATCATCCCTCATTAGTCAACCAAAACATGATATAATTGTTAATTATTTTTTTAATCTAAATTTTGCTTAGGTTGGGCTCACATGTTTGGGCATTCCTTTAACTAAGTAAATGTACGAATTAAAAAAAAAGGAGCCAAAAAAATGTAAACATGCTCATGATCATGACCATGACCAAAGTAATCCAAATTAGTCGAGCCTCGATGGATGAACAACCACATTCACTCAATCAGTATACCCGCACGACATCATGAACAAACGATGCTGTATTACTCAAAGACTTGGATTAAAGGTTGTTTTTCAGCCCATTAGCTTGCATTGTCGGTTCTAACGAAAAAAATAGAAAATAAAGCGTAAAAGGGGTAATTATTGGAAAAATTACAATAGTTAGGCCACTTATGTAGCTCAATACTTTTTTATTTTAGGGGAAGCTCAATACAAATTTGATGTTCATGTAAGTGGGAGAACTGTGCAAGTTCTGGAAGTCCAGACATGAAAGAGATCATTAATATAGTACTCTTCATTCATATAGTATTCGAAGGCTAGACCTCACATCGGCCACAAAGACACCTTATAGAAAAAGTTGTAACTCGCTCGCACTCAAAGAAACCGAAAAATTCTGAAAATTTTGTTCTAAAAATTACCTCAATGGTCTATAACTTCATGCAATTTACCAAGCCAACGACCCCTGCCCCACACCTACCTTATCCAATGTCCACTTTGTTTTCAAAGGGAAGGGAGAAGTAGAAAAACAAAAGCAAAATGAAAATATATGCTATGTCCATGTCCGCATTATATCCAAACTCCAAAGGGAAGAGAGAAAAAAGAAAAAGAAAATGCAAAGACCACGCCTGTACAGCACGCACAGGAGCACGCAGACTAACACTAACACATAGCAACACTAAGAATCACACACTTTGACAAAAGTCTTGTCAAAACCATGAACCAATGTTGTTGCAACATCACAAAAAGCACAGGAGCTGCAACTGCTGTACAATTCCATACAAAACCTGGAGAGATAAAATAAATAAATTTTCCAACATGGACGTGTTTACCAGGTTGTCTGCTGAAAACCTTCATTTTCTGGTGGCTATCGGTCACTCCATACCATCACTCAACTGAATATTGACTGGAGCTAAGGTACACATCAGGGAAGATGCAACTATCTTATCAAAGCCCAAGCTTTTCGTGCTCTATGTAATACAATTCACTCCCCCATTCTAAGTATAGTCAAGGCCATCATCATCTTGCCAAATGTCTGCAAAAAGTTTACAAAGCTTTAAAGGTTACAAAGCTAAAGCTGTGAGTGTAACGACAAAGAGCATACATGAGTGATGAGACAGAGCGCTAAGATGTTAATCCATTCAACATAATTCTCACAAGTAGTTGTTGACTGCAGATCCATTCAACATAATTCTCACAAGTAATTGTTGACTTAAGATGATTAACAATCAGGATCAGCCGGCTCACACATGATCCTGTGTGAACAGCAAAGAACAACTTTAATAAGAATTAGGTCAGGAAAGACCATAATATGATATGGACTACAAAATAGACAGCTGAAAATCCAAGCTTTATCCCCCTTATTCTCCCGAGCCTCTCTGTCAGAATGCGTTGGGGTGTCTGGGCCCACAAAAATAAGCTCCACTGACTATTGTAGGCAAGCAAAGGTCGATCCGAGAAGGACAATTACTTGATATTTTAGAACTCAACTAATTTAGCCAACTAAACCAACAACGCCTACTTGATTCCATATTACTTAATCCCCAATCAGGTTGAAAGTGTATTAACAATGAAATCAAAAAATTACCAACACCTAGTTAACCCCTAGGGGGTCAAGATGTACGCAACCTTTCCCCTGTTTTGAAAGTAGAGAGGTTGCTCATAAAACACAAGGAGGCTGTTTCCGAGACCCTAAATGCATTGTTGCATTGAAATATTGACTTCCCAACGCTTCACTAAAATGCAAAAAATAACCAAAAGATTTATTATCCATTTGATTTAGTACATAATCACCAGAAGATGATTTTTTTGATGGAAAAATATGTTTTATAAAAAGCGTCATTTGATCCTCAAAAGGACAGATTTCCTTCAAGCTCAGTAAAGCTACAAAGAGTGCCAATTGTGTTGTACATTTGAAAGTGGATAATCCTTAAAAGCCCCTCTAGACTTCGCCCACAAAGACGCTAAGAACGCCACCCTCCCTCAAATGAAATCAATAGAATGAAAACCCTTATCAAAAATATGAAACTACTGTAATCTCAATCAACAAATTGACAGGTAAAATGCACCAAATTAAACCTAATCTGAACTAAACTAACAAAAGGGTCTACCCAAAGTACATGGCGCTCTCTACTTTTTATTATAATCGATTCGCTGCCTAACTGAAGCCAAGATTACAACTCCAAGCCAAAGCATAATAGAGCCCACGAATTAGGAGAGAACTTAAGAGACTTTTCATAGATAATAAGCCCATGCACAATTAGGAAGAAAGACACTTGATTGAATTTGTAATGGTTCTGCAAACTTTTCATTTCTTTTAGGATGGTCCTCTGTGGTTTCGGGATGGCTTTTTTAGAGGAAAAGGTATAGAGCTTCATTCTTTCATGAGATAAATTAATAAGAAACAAAGGAATTGAAACTTTCCTTTTCAACTTCTAACCTTTACAACTTGAGGGTGTGAGGCCATAGGAAAAGAAATAATCATACTGATGAAATTTATCTCTTATCAATGAAGTCAAGTTTGGTACCCGAATACTGAATAATCTACCCTCATTTACCACTGAAATAGTGTACTTTCTGTATAATACTACTCTTGAACATTCCTCTTAACAGTTTCAACAGACCTATCAAGTATACTCTGCTCATTATACTCAGAACTAATGTCTAACCCCGCAGCTTTTATATATACCAACTACGCCACAAAGTGACAGGCCATAAGAGGTAACCTCAATACTAAAATCACCAAAATTCTCATCAAAATTGGACTCCTGAAGCATAGGAAAGCTATCACGATAGTAATCTTGATCATCAGCTATCAGATGGAAGCGAGAAAATAGCAAGTGGAGAGGGAAGGAGCTTAACATCAAGGGGTCAGAGTCACTAGCCACAGACTTACTCTTACCACCAGGTTGCAATATCTTACTATCGTAGAATGGGCATGATTCAACACTTAGACTAGGCTTACTGCGAACTATACAGAGAACCCCACTAGTTTAATCCATTTCATCGCCTATTCTATGCTCAGAGTCACAAGAACCAACTTCTCCAACATCCACTACATTACGCACCTTAACATCGTCAACATCCACTACATTATATACCTCAACAGAGGATCAGGCCCTAAGTGGTCACAACTCACAAACAATAGTGCAATCGGTCGCCACCTTAGGTAACTCACCTGTATCTTTATTTCTGTTCCCACAGAATAACTGTCTCCTGGAAATGAGTGCTAACAAGGCTTTACAGGTTAGAGCAACATAAGGTTGGTCGCTAACTATAGCAAAGAACTCATGACAACAAATGGGCATAAGACATGAGGGAAGGAACATAAGCAGGCTCACTTAACAAGAATTAGAGCTACCAATTGTTGTTATGCAAAAACAAGTTACACCCACGATCACAAGAAACCATAGCTTGACTATGTCCAAGAGTGTATTGATCGGAGGAATAGGGACAAGCCATAACACTAGTTTCATAGGACGGTTTATTTGGCTTAACTGATTAGAGAACTCACTAATACATATCCGAGAAATTCAATCCTAGCATGCAAACTTCCATTTTCTCAAGGAATATCCATTATCCCTGTACTGACACTCAAGAGGGACACCACTGCTACTTAATTACAAGACAATGAGAAGGCTATTCGATAAGAAACTCTGATACCTGCAGAGGTAATTCTAAAATAACTTGTGACTTTACTGGGTAAACATCTTATTTCATTTTAATTTTGGGATTTCAAGGAGAAGTGGTTTGACGGAAAAGGGAAGAGAAGAAAAGCACAGCAAACAAACATACTAAGAGACATAGAGAATTATTAATAAGGTCCTCCCTAATATGGACTACATGAGATATTGGCACTGAAATTAAAACGGTAACCCAAAATCTCACCTGCTGCATCTTCTTTTGCATGGCGTTGGCCTCACATGTTTGGGTATTCCTTTGACTAAAGTAAATGTACGAATTACAAAAAAGTAGCCAAAAAAATGTAAACATGCTCATGATCATGACCATGACCGCATGCTCCAAAATAATCCAAATTAGCCGAGCCTCGATGGAAGAACAACCACATTCACGCATTCAGTATACCCGCACGACATCACGACAAACCATGCTCTACTACTCAAAGACTTGGGTAAAGGTTGTTTTTCAGCCCATTAGCTTGCATTGTCGGTTCTAATGAAAAAAATAGAAATAAAGCTTAAAAGGGGTAATTAAAGGAAAAATTACTATAGTTAGGCCATTTGGCTATGTAGCTCAATACAAATTTCATGTTCATGTAAGTGGGAGAAACCATGCAAGTTCCAGAAGTCAATACATGAAAGAGATCATTAATATAGTACTCTTCATTTATATAGTATTCCGAAGGCTAGACCTCACATCGGTACTCAACTACAACTTCAGTTGACTCAAGGGTCACAAAGACACCTTAGAGAAAAATAGCTGTAACTCCCTCGCACTCAAAGAAACAGAAAACTCACATTCTCACATTCTGAAAATTTTGTTCTAAAAATAACTCAATGCACCGTAACTTCATGCAATTTACCAAGCAAACGACCCCTGCCCCACACCTAGCTTATCCATTGTCCACATTGTATTCAAAGGGAAGGGAGAAATAGAAAAAGAAAAACAAAGGAAATGCAAAGGCAGACGGAAACTGTCCAGCAGCACACAGACTGACTCTAAAAATATATGCTATGTCCGCATTATATCAAAACTCCAAAGGGAAGAGAGAAAAAAGGAAAAGGAAAAGGAAAATGCAAAGATCACGCAATCTGTACAGCAGAACGCAGACTAACACTAACACATAGCAACAAAGCAACACTAAGAATCACACAGTTTGACAAAAGTCTTGTCAAAACAATGAACCAGTGTTGTTGCAACACCACAGGAAACACAGGAGATGCAACTGCTCTACGGTTCCATACAAAACAGAGAGATTTAAAATAAATATATTTTCCAACATGGACGTGTTTACCGGGTTGTCTGCTGAAAACCTTCATTTTCTGGTGGCCCATCAGTCACTCCACACCATCACTCAACATTACTGCACCTACATAAACTGAATATTGACTGGAGCTAAGGTACACATCAGGGAAGATGCAACTATCTTATCAAAGCCCAAGCTTTTGGTGCTCTGGTCTATGTAATACAATTCACTCCCCCATTCCAAGCATAGTCAAGGTCATCATCAACTTGTCAAATGTCTGCACAAAGTTTACAAAGCTAAAGCTGAGAGTGTAACGACAAATCACAATAAGAGCATACATGAGACAGAGCGCTAAGATGAAATCCATTTAACATAATTCTTACAAGTAGTTGTTGACTGCAGATGATTAACAATCAGGATCAGCCGGCTTACACAGCAAAGAACAACTATAATAACAATTAGGTCGCGAAAGACCATAATATGAATGTGGACTACAAAATAGACAGCTGAAAATCCAAGCTCTATCCCCCTTATTCTCCGCGAGCCTCTCTGTCAGAATGCATGGGGGCGTCTGGGCCCACAAAAATAAGCTCCACTAACTATTGTAGGCAAGCAAAGGTCGATCGGAGAAGGAAAATTACTTGATATTTGAGAACTCAACTAATTTAGCCAACTAACCAACAGACACCGTATTACTTAATCCCCAATCAGGTTGTAAATTGTATTAACAATGAAATCCAAAAATTACAACAACACCTAGTTAACCCCCATTCAATGAAGGTGCTAGGGGGTCAAGATGTACCAACCTTTCCCCAGTTTTGAAAGTAGAGAGGTTGTCTCAGAAAACACAAGGAGCCTGTTTCCGATACCCTAAATGCATCGTTGCATTGAAGTATTGACCTCCCACAGCTTCACTAAAATGCAAAAGCATCAAAAGATTTATTATCCATTTGATTTAGTCCATAATCACCAAAAGATGAAACTACATAAAATTTATTGACTTGAACAGTGAAGCAAACCCAACATATGAAACAATCAATAATTGACAAATAAAATTGTGAAGTATAAAGCCCCAAATGAAACCTAAACTGAACTAAACTAAGAAGAGGCATACCAACGTACATAGTGGTCCTTCCTCTTAATACTAGTCGGTAGGCTGCAAATCGACGCCGAGAATTAGAACTCCAAGCCAAAGCATGACAAAGCCTATGAATAAGGAGAGAAGTTAAGAGTCTTCTGATTGATGATAAGCCAATGCAAAGTTAGGAAGAAAGAAACTTGATCAAATTTGTAATGGTTTGACGATGGAATAAAATTGCAAGTTTTGTTTCTTTAACAATGGTTCATGCCTTCATGGTGTGGTTTCTGGGTGAATTATAAGAGGAAAGGTAGACAGCATAATTATTTCATGAGATAAGTTAATGAGAAACACGAGGACTGAAACTTTCCTTTTCCACTCCTAAATGTTGCACATGTAGGGGCATGAACCAAAGGGTCATCTTTTATGAATGTACTTTTCTCTGTTCTTTCTTAGCTTCATTTGTACAAAGTTCCCCTTCCATTCAGTTTAGCTTTTCGAATCAGTACCTGCAAGATAAATAAAAGAAAACGTAAATGCAATACCCAAAAACCATCAAAAAATAAGTAATTAGAGATGATAAATGAATAAAAATAATACTCATAAAAATACCCCACACTAAGTGTTTGCTCCTCCTAGATATACAAAGCTAATTAGAAAAATAAGAAAAATCCTAACTCACTTTTGGGCTTTTAGACAAATCGCAATTGCACTTAGCACGAACAACAAGCCCTTTAAACCCCTAGATGTCCCTAGCGGACGAGTACGGCCTCGTGAGGGTTTATAGTGACAAACCCGCATCGTCTATATAGCAAGTTACTTAGCAAATACAATCCGAAACAGTCCATTTAAATCAAAAATTCCAAGTCATAGTTTGAAGATAATTTATGTCACATGAGCGCAAGCAAGATACAACAGTACATAACATTCACAAGTGAGTAAGCTGGACAAGGACATCGCTCTTTGTATAGTATTCTCACACTTTAAAGTGGGTCACTCTCTTAGCCATGAATTTGCAAGGACATCGCTCTTTATATTGTAATCTCACACTTTAAGTAGGGTCACTCAACTCTTTCATTGAACAAGACTAGCCATGAATTTGCAATCGACTCAACCACAACTATAAAAGAGTGGTCTCAAGCACAACACAAATCAAAAGGTCTTTATTGGGTTGTAATATAAGGCTTAGGTAAGGGTGGGATGAATAAGTATGGGAATGTAGCTTTATAGTCAGAGACTAGTGGAGCAAAACAGTGGATGAACATTTGATTCACCTCATCAATAACTGAGGTCACTAATGCAAAAATACCAACTCCGGCTGCCACCAAACCGATGTGCTATACATGAACTCACACTATGCCTCTATTTCCCAACCTAATTTTTCAGTCCCAAACCTCCATTGCACAATAATGGAACAAGCTAGCGGGGTACTGTAACCTGAAGATCGATATACCACATTGACATCAACACACCAGAAAACACAATACTTTACTGATGCCATCACAAAACCAAACTGCATGTATGTCACTGGTCCCTTCTAAGCACCAAAAGCTTCTCATTTTCAGAAAATACTCGCAACATTAAAAGAACCAAATTTATTGATACCGCCAGAGGGATTCATCTCACAAAAGAGCATGATAAGATGAAAAGGTCCCTCAGTTATTGAAAACCACAAAAATGATATAATTCTTTTCTTTTTCCTTTCCTTTTTCTTTTTTTGCGCCCTCAGTTTTGCCTAGCTTGCCCTCTCAGATTTAGAAATTCCCTGGCTTTTTCCTTTTTTCTTTTTCTTTTTTGGATAAAAAGTAGATATAAGTACAAATATGAACGGATAAACCAAGGAGCCGATATAAACATGAGCTCACACTCAGAAAGAGTAGCCGACCTTCAGAAACATGACCCCACTCACTCAACTTGTACACCGCCCAACATCTAGCAAACAAGAAGATCGATACAGCACGATGACATCCAACACAATGCTTTACTGATGCCACCACAAAACCATACTGCATGTATGTCACTGATCCCTTCTAAGCACCAAAAGCTTCTCATTTTCAGAAAATACCCTCTACATTAAAAGAACCAAATTTATTGATACCGCCAGAAGGATTTATCTCACCAAAGAGCATGATAAGACGAAAACGTCCCTCGATTATTGAAACCATAAAAATGATACAATTCTTCTTCTTTTTTTCTCTTTTTTTTTTTTTGCGCCCTCAGTTTTGCCTAGGTTGCCCTGTGGGATTTCAACCTACCGGGCTTTTTTTTTCTTTTTTTTTTTTGTTGGAATATAACTAGAAACAAGTACAAATATGAACAAATAATCCAAGGATCCGATAAATGTAAACATGAGCTGACCCTCCGAAATAGTAGCCGAACTTCAAAAACACAACCCCATTCACTCAGCAAGAACGCCTGCCCAACATCGTTCACACCATGCTCCACTAGTCTAGGACTTGGGATGAAACGTTATTTTCAGGCCGTTGGCTTGTAATGTGGGTAACAAAAGGAAACTAGGAATAAAGCTCAAAGGGGGTATTCAAATGGATAAATTAGCATGGGTAGGCCATTTGGCTATGTAGCTCAAAACAAATGAATGCCTTTATCATATTCGTGTTCATGCAAGAGGGAGAAACCATGCAAATTGAGGAAGTACAAGTCATGAAAGAGACTGCTCCGATAACACTCTTGAAGATAGACCTCACACAGATACTTAACTACTTGTCCAACTCACTCAAGAGGAAAGGGTCACAAAGACACCTTGGGAAAATAGTCGTTACTCACTTGCAACTCATTGTGACAAAACAGAAAAAGCACATTTGACACCTTTTTTTCAACTTTCACCCTCATTGGACCATAACTTCATGTATTCACATAGCAACTTGCTAACAACCCCTCCCCTCACCACACATTAATCATACAATATCCATTGTAACAAAAAGGGAAGGGGGAAAACAGCAGACAACAATCAAAATAAGACCTGTACAGCACCAGACCAAGTGGAATTGAACACACAATTTTCTATTGCTGTAGCACAACACTTGAGGTAGTGCTAAACACCAGATAAGCAGCAATGAAAACAATCAGAACAAGCACTTCGACAACCAAACCAATATCTGCTTATCAGCTAACAAAATTTGAGGCTTGGTGCTGTACAGGTTGACAAAAGCTAACAATGCTCTAAAAGGAGCGAATTTACCGGGTAGAGTTGTGGAAGTGTGACCAGTCTTCATGTTAACGTTAGAACTCATCTGCTGCAGTCATTCACCATCTCAGTTCTTGTTGCATTGGCTCTTACACACTCTATATAGGTTGCAGAACACCCAGAATGTGCAGAACTATACCTTCTATATAGCACTAGGTATGCAAAAGTCTGTATGGCATCAGACACTTCACAATGTGAATCATAAGCTCTCAATTGTCTAATTAGCTTGTCAAAGGCCTGTGAAAACATGACAAAACAACAGACGTAAGCATATGATAGTCTCCAAACACAACAAATAGTTGTCCAAGTTTTAGCATATTTCAGTGTTCCACAATAAGTATCAAAAAAATCTGATGAGCCTAATAAAGGTAATGTAGAATTGCAGAGCGTGGAATCTGTAAGCTCAACCAAATTCAAGGCCCTATTGCATGTCAAATACTGCAGCAAAGTTAGAACTACAACGGAGACCCTTTTTCTGTTTCTCTGGTGCAATGGTAATGCAAACTAAATCAATCTTTTACTCCTGGAGCTTTTTTGTTGTACTTATCCAACAACAACAACAACAACAACAATCGAGTGTATCCCCATTAGATGGGGGTGCTCGGGGTCGGGATGTACGCAACCATACCCATGTTTAAGAAAACAGAGAGGTTGTTTCCAAGATTGACCATTGCTGCATTGAAGTACTCACTTCCAACAACTTCACCAAAATAAGAAGTGCTGGAAGGTTTTCATAGCCATTTTGCTATAGTCCATAATCACCTAAAGTTGAAAGATATAAGA
>ONZK01004171.1:43557-57051 GCA_900322385.1 Pharnaceum exiguum
CGCAGTGGAATTTTGTTGCAAAATTTACATAATCTACCCCTATGGTAAAAAGAAGAAGAGAGCTCTCACTTTCTCTATTCCATAACATTTTTTTGATGGGATACTCCATAACATTCTAACTCGTATAAACTTACACTATAATAACATAAACCATCAACTAAAATTACAAAACATTGATTGTTAACAATAGCTATTAAAGATAGATGAATATGGACCCATTAATCGATTTCAATGAGGTAGTACTCTCATATATGTTCCTTTAAAAAAAATGGTAGTATGGCTAACTTCATTTTGGGTAGATCTTGGAAGGGGCTTTTAAGTTGGTGTTGTGCATAGCGACGGCCGACGGGCGACGGGCGGCGGGTGTTATCGAACTGGGTATGGGGGTGGTGAGCGACGGAGGAGGAAGGGGAACGAGTAGGGTTGGCTGCAAGTGGTGGGCCGGGTGTTTGTTATGGGACAACAACTCCCATTTCTGTTTTTTTTAGTGTAAAAGTTGTAGCATTTCGTTAGGCGTTATTCACTTCGTTGGCAAACTTTTTTTTCTACTGACTATTGTTTTAGTTATTGTACTCCAATCAAACTGTTAGTTGTTGTACTCCAATTCATGCGTAATGGGTGTTTGGGTGGCCTAGGTTGAAGTATCGACATTTATTTTGGAAGGAAAAGTATCTGGTTGATAGTGGGATTGGGGGAGAAAAGAGGAGAGAGAGTTGAGATTATGAAAAATGAAAAGGGCAGTGATGGAAATTTGTCAAAATTTTACACTACATTGAGAAATGATCCCACTAAGTCGAGAAGTTAGGTGTTTTAATACTCAAGAGTGTATAGAAAAAGTAACCTGATATTTGTATGAGGATCTTATTCCTCATACAAATATCATACACTTTTATTTATGACTGTTTCTTATACAACTCCAACACTTTTATTTATTTTATATGTTTGATCATAAATACATATGTCTACACATATAGAAAGTACACATAGCATACAGAGAAGTGATCTTATTTATTTTTCAACACACAAATTGGTGCAAGTTTTCTTCAAGAGTTAGCATGAAAAATAGTTGACATGTAACACCCACCAAAAATGAGCCACTTAAAAGGATTGATAGGACTACCTATACCACCAAGGTGCACCTTCTTTTCAGGAATCCCATCTCATAAGTACTCCAAAGTGAAGTGTGTTATCTTGGGAGTAGTGTTAGGATGGGTGACCTCTTGGGAAGTCATTCCCAGGGTGCGGGTGAGTGAAGACAAAGACCGCTTGAAGGACATGTGGTGGTCTGTGGGGACAGTCCCTAGACTATGACGATTAGGTGACCTCTGGCGCAAAGGGCGGGGTTTTACATGACATCAACGACTTCAAAGTTGGAATGTTCTCGGGGTACCTGAAGAATCTGAGCAAAATGCAAAAATTTTGCATTTTGCTCAGGTTCTTCAGGTGCTAGTGATGGTTTGCCAATAAACTTCTCGGGGTATTGTCTAACTAGATGTCCGGTAATGTCAACGGATGCGCATAACTCATCTTCTGTAACGACATATATTTTGTATTCATCTTTTGATAAACCAAGCTGGTTTAAGAGATCGTCTAGTATAATTTTCATATTAACTCTAAGTACTTTTCGTTGGTTATCCATATATGTATATATATATAGGATAAAATGACAAAAGGGCTTGAAGATTAAGATGTAACAAACCTTATATTTGGTAATGTTACTTGAACCGTTTATGGTATGTTTTCTTGTAACTTCTCATATATAAGGATTTTTACATCCGACTTGGGTACTTGCATGAAGAACGTTTGTCACCTTATAAAAGCTTACAGAGGAAAAAAATTGTTTTTTGTTTGGGTTCTCATCTTTTTTTATCTTATCAACAACCATTTGGAGATAAGTATAAAACTTATTTGTAAATATATTTATTTTATTATATGGAAGTACATACTTTTTAAAATATAATAAAATTTATTAATTTTAATTTTTAATAATTCATGAATTATTTTATTTCATATAGTACCATTTACATAAAAGAATCTTAAAGCTTTCCAAATTTCTCATGATAAATTGTTGAATATAAATACACTGATATCGGAATAAGACATCAGGTTAGATTCTCTACAATAACTAATTCCCATTTCCTTAGAGATTATGCAGTTATTTGCTGCTAGTTTTAGTGCTACTCGTGTTTTTTATTTTCTTTTAGAAAGAGTAGAATTGAAAAAAAAGAATAAAAACCAGTGGACATATAAACTATTTTATGTGTGCAAATCAGTAATTTTTTTATTTTTTCTTAGAAAGGTTATGGATTGTAAATGAGTTCTTATCCTGGGGGTACATACAAATAAGAAAAAAATTAATATTAAAAAAAATATTTGCAGGACGGTTCTTGATGAGTTTGATCCAAGTCTATTTCCCGGGTAAGGTTTAGATTCAATTTTATAAAGGAAATATACCATTTGGAGTACCTGACTTATTGGATAATGCCAAGTTGGTACCCTCTTTTTTCAATATTCAAAAATAGATACCTGATTAATTCCAAGTTGACCTCACTGCTTTCCTAACAAAAAATCGTGAAAATCGACGCTTATTTGTTCATTTTACCATCCCAATTTGCCTGAAATGTAGTTATCCTCCTTTATAATGTAAAAGAACAGAAGTATAATGAAAAGGAAAACAAAAATCTGGATTTTTGTTCTTTTATTAAGTTAGGGGATTTTAGAGGAAATTGTTTTCTACATTAATTAAACTTCTAATCTTTTATTAAGTTTGGGAGGGAAAGTACATTACAGACAAACTTGGATACTAAAATGATAAAAATAGTGTCGATTTTCACAATTTTCTGTAACGGAAACCAGTGAGGTACTTAAAATGGTACAACCTGGAATTACTCAGGTATCTATTTTGGAATATTGAAAACAGAGGGTACCAATTTGGTATTATGCTATAAGTCAGGTACCCAAAATGGTATATTTCCTTTTTTAAAAGTACCTTGGATCAGGTAAGAACCGCATATATAGAGACATATAGTAAGGAAATCGTTTAGTCTGGATGGAATGGTACAACTGGATCACTAGGTATCCTCTCGCAAATAACTACATAATTCTTTATTTCATTACGTACTACACTGCTTGAAAATGCAAATTTTAATTTTTGTACATTTTTTTTGGCCACTTGTATGCTTGCGATTTTGCGATACTTCTCCATGAATCTTTTTAATAAAGTAGAAAGCATGTGAACCCTCAAATGCAAAACTATAAGGATATAAGTACTTAGGTAGTGTTGTCAAGAATTGAAAAAATAAAGTCATTGTCACCAAGTCCATGAACCAAATTGATTGTAGCAAGTAGCGATCTTCATAAGCAAGTAGATAAATAAAATAAGTATCAAACAAACATATATGTTACAAAATGTAATTGACCAATTGAAAGAAGCACATCTTGGATTTTTTATAGATAAATTAAAAGGGGCATGTGGCTTTTAATCTTGTTTTCATGTTTGTCTTTAATGTTTGTTTAAAAATAAAAATGACACTTAACAAAATACTTTGTAATCAGTGTATGGGTAAAAGTAATGTGCCTTCCCATGACACATTGATTCAATTGTCGGTGAGAAATGGAAAGGAAGTTATTTTAATTTTATAAACCTGTAAATAAAACATACAAAAATTAGATAGTTATCTTGACATCTATTTTGGTTTCCACTTATCACAATTACCTAAATTGCACGTGTCAGATTTACCCTTAGAAGAAAACATGCATGCGAAGCGTTTTTTTGTCGAGTACAGGTTAGAAATGAAGTTCATATAAGGGCTTAGAGTTCATCACGAGCATATGAATTTTAGTCATTAGTCTTTAGATACGATATTTTCGAGAAGTTGAGATTTACTCCCTTTCTATAGTTAGTATTTCTAAATATCTGGTAAGTATAATGTTTAAATTAGTTATATATTTTTTCATAAACCACGAAATATTATTTTTATTGTTGTTTACTAATTTTTTAAAATATTATTATGACTAATGATTTTCTTTTATGTCAAATCATTAAGCACAAGCGGGGAAATGAGTGCTACTATAACTATTTCAGATCTCCGACATCATCGATGTCTTTATACCTTGAATGTGGTTTGTAATAAACTTTTTTAAATAAGTAAATCAATTGTAATATATTGTTTTTAAATTATAATTTTTTTTGGGTACGTAGGATTTTCTACTGTCGAGCAACAATTATAAAAGTTGACCGCAGTCGTTCGTGGTTCTATATTATATGTCCGATATGCTCGTCACAAGTTAAATCAATGTGGTATACGACAGATTGGTGGTGCGACGTTTTTCAGTTATAAATTTCATAAGAAAGTTAGTATAATATTATTGAATGATTTCAATTCATTAATGTATAAAATTGAGATTAATAATTTCTTTATTTCCGTAATGTTAATAAGTATCGTATACTATTTGTGGTAGAAGATACTTCAGGAACTTCGATTTTCGTTGTTAAAGAAAAAAAAAAAATTGGTCGAAGCATAGACAATGTAGTCTCAAGTCCTAATTATTACGAATAGGTAATTTTATAAGTTGATCATAATTAATATATACATTTTATGTGGCTTATTTATCTATATATTCAATTTCAGATTGATATCGATGAAGTGGAACTCCTTCTCTTATTGAAGAAGTTTATGGGCGTGAATATATCTTCAAGGTGGAAATATCATCATATTATTTGTTGGCATCCAAGTTATACTTTCTGGTTCGCGAGATACATGAAGTTAGTTTGCTTAACTAATAGGATATCAGAATGTCAGACTAAGAATAAGAGTTGTATAAGATTTTTTTTTTGTAGACATATATCTTTCAAATATGTATGTTTAGGATTTTTTTAACACTGTAAAACATTATAATTTAAGTGTTACTTTAAACTATTGTGAATATAGGTTTAATAAGAATTTGATATAAATATAAGTAAAATTATTAGTAATTGAATACAAGAATTACATCTATTTATAAAATTTAATAAACTCGTGGTTTAACTCTATATGTACTTCATATAGACATAAAAAAAGAAGATAGTTCAAAGCGAACAAATAGAAATTAAGGTATTATAAAAGAGAGAAAAATCATGTCATGTCAAGAGGGAAGAAAAATATTTTATGAAAGGTATAAATTTAAGAGAAACCAATTATAATGTTAAAATACAAATTTGAAATGAATAAATTATATATGATCATTTTTTTTTAAGTTTTTTATTTCCTTGACAACTTATTTAATTAAAACTTAGAATCAATTTTCGTCACATATGATTTAAATTCAACGACAATAAAAGACATCGGTGCAAGAAACGTTTCAAACTCTAAACTCTTTCGTTATATCGTAACTTGCAAATTCAACGACAATTGGGGATTCGTTTTCCACTACTATTTTATCTATTTTTGAAAATTGGAATATTTTTATTTTGGAGATGGTAAGTTTGAAATATCTAGCTGTATTGGTTGGATTGAAAAGGAGATCGGTGTAAGGAACATTTTAGACTTTAAACTCTTTTGTTAAATCGTAAGCGTGTGGGACCTGGACTTCTTCTGGTCCGTTCTTTCAGTCATTTACGCGGTTTGGTTTTTATCCTAATAGATTTTCAGAATTATTATACTCGGATAAGATAGAATTTCAGTTAATTTTTCCCCAAGAAACTAATTAATTAAATAATTAATTAATTAGAGAATTTCATTTGATTTGTATGTGCGCCGAGCTGACTTTTATGGACTGGGCTAGCTGTAAAATGGTACGCTCACATACTCTCACAAATTTACTCTGACTTTACGATTTCCTGTCACTTGTCTGACTTAAGCATCGGAGGGGCTCTCCCCGGCAAGCCCCGGGGTTAGTTTCACCATCTCTGTTTTGCAGCACGATCGGTAAAGTAGAAAATCATTTATTATCCATATGTTCCACTTCTCTCACCCGAAGTTCATTTAATTAATGATCACGTGTTGCTCACGTTCCCAAGTCCCAAACCAAACCTCACAACAGATGCCATTTGCCATTTTAACAAGAAATCTAGCAGAATGCCACTTATAGTTATTTGAAGCAAAAGTATCTATAAACTTATAAGCATCCAATGTGTGTACCTGTATTGGTACATCATCATAGTTAACAGAAAAATGTAACAGCGTTATAGCATGTACCCATATTGGTACAATGTTAAAAAATACAGGTAACCTTATTGACATATTGAATAAATGAGACTCCAATTTGGTATTATAGTATAGGTCGGGTACCCAAAATGGTATATTTCCCTAGAATTTTGATCATAATTAACAGTCCCACCTGCTGATGCATCAAGAATTATATGGTAGTAGACGACATGCCATTATAAAAAGTTTGAACTTGCAACCAAAGAGGTAGACCATGATACGTGGACACATTCTAAGCATATTTTATATCTTTCCCATACTTCATACGAAGATGTCGATGAAATTCAAAGAAAGTAGTAATATCATTTCTCATCTTAGCAGTTTTAGCAGGAGGGAAAAATTTAGTACGAAAATATTGTGCCAACACATGTAGTAATAGAAAAAGCTGTTAAAGAATCTAACCAATATTTAACTTTATCCCTTAATGAAATTGGAAATAAAATCAATCTAATAGCCTCATCACTAACCCCATTTTGTTTTAAGGTATCACATATTTCAAGAAAATCAGTAATATGGGTTTTAACATTGTCATTAGGAGCACCACTAAATTGAACTAAAGTTCGATTCATTTGGATAATAGTAGGATTTATCTCAAAATTGTTAGCAGCTATAGGAGTAGATTTAACAATACGAGAGCTAGTATTATCCTCAAGGGAGGGCACCACATAGTCTTTTATAGGTTTAGGAAGTGGTGGGTTGGCCATCTCTTTTTGTTTTTTTATACTCAATTTACGCAAAAAACGAAAAGTTCTTTCAATTTCGGGATCAAAAGGAATTATCTCCCTACAAGAACGTTGGGTCATGCACAAATTGAAACAATTTCAGATGATAGGCACACAAGTAAAAAGGAAAGAATAAAGAAAAGAATAAAAGGAAACAAATATTAACAAAACGAAAGTTAAATTAAAATTCTAAATTAAATTCGTACTTCTCTATCTAACATTATTTTAACTATCCACGGTAACGGCGCTAAAAACTTGATGCATAATTTTAAACTATATAGGAAGTGTACTAGTAGCTCAACTAATATAGTAGGTAAGCAAGTATTGTATTTTAAAAGATTGTAAAATAAGTACCATATATAATAAGTCGTAAATTTATTTGGAAAACCGAATAATAGTAGTTTGAGTTTTGTAAGATAAGTAATAAAAATAAGTTAAAGATAGTCTAAACTGATAATATGAAGAAATTGCTTACTAACGGCAAATTAAAAAGAAATACGAAGTGACAATGACAGAAAAAACGCTAGGACTTCCGGTTCACCGACTCAATACTTTAGCTGAATTCAGTTTTTTAACTTAAGGTTGAATTGTTTAACTTATGTGATGGTCAATTATCCTAATTTAGTCTACTATACTCTCTCGAGCTATAAAAGATCTATCCAAATTATTAACCTACACTATCTCTAACTATAGATTTAAATAATTAAAGGACACATTAGTCTCTTTGATAACCCTTATTAAAACAAGACGACTAAAAGAATTACGCTTGTACTTCTTAGTATTTCATTCAATTCCTATTATAAAGTATTCATTCTGTTGGTTGAAATTACCTCTCGGCTCAAACAAACAACTCTAAGCAATTAAAAAGTGATCAAGTCCTCAATTGTAGTTAACGCAATAATTCATACTCACATAAAACTAATAATCTAAACTAAACCAAATCAAACCAAACCAAACTGAATTTAACATTGTAAAGGGTGGCTACACTATGACCCATCGACAACAACGACAACCCATCTCATAAAATAAGTAATTCATAAATTCAGAAGAAAAATTAATAAAGTGAATCCCACATATCACGTTCCAGTTGAGTTTTGGTATGCTTCAACTTTTTCCATTTTTTGAGCTATTCATGGTTGAACAAATTGCTTAATAGTTAATAATGCATTAAAGTACTAATGTAAAAATCTATGTCACTTCAAAAAGGAAGATTGTTAAATGTTGTAGCTGAACTTACACTCTGGGATGCCATTAGTGACCTAGCAGAGGTACTCTAAACTCAAGTGTATGTATTTAATACTAGAATTTATACTTATCATATCTTCTAATCAAATTTTGGGGTTTGTATGTATGTAGGTTACTTATTTCGAGGTGTTTGATGAAAGAAATTATTATGCCACTATGTACAGACTTCCAGCGTTACAATCGAATTAGTAGGGGAGGAGAGCTGATGCTGATAATCCTTCCATCCGTTTTCTCCCATAACTTCATATGTTTAAGGCAACGTTGTTTCTTTATTTGCATGATCTGGGCTTTAATATCTGATTGTTGTCCTCTAATTTTTCTCTATTTTAGAACGTCTTTTAGAAATGGTTCCCTTTTTAGTAATTTGGATGACATCGAGTTTCGTTATGCCTTGTATGATCATAAACCATTGCAAGTTAATGCTGATGATTATGAAAGAGTGTGCATACTTTCGAGAGTAAAGGTTAAAAACCCTTTCTTAGCCATTGGTGTTGATCAAACTATTTTGGTGGCTAAATGTAATTGGTATACAATTGAGTTGTTTAAAAATTACCTCAGGAAGCAAATTACAGGAAACTAACTGGTGTTGCCGTAGATACCATAACTAAGACAACTTCATTAGACCTGTCTATTCCGAGATCCTATGTGAAATGGATAAAGCCACTGGTATGAGTATATCTTTCTAAGAGTGCTTGTTGTACCTTTCTAAGAGTGCTTGTTGTACCTTTCTAAGAGTGCTTGTTATCTCGTTATCATTGGTAGCTGATTGAATTTTAATTGCAATGTAGGTGCCAAACTATACTTTTTCATTTCGTCATGGAACTTTAAAGAAGTATGTAGCTATTTTGGATCTTAATCTGATTATTCCTTTTAAGATCTGTATAATAATTAACTTTATTTATTTATTATGTATTATAGGCCTTTTAGAAGACTGTGGTGGGCTGAAATAGTTTCTATGGTTGTAACACGAGTTGAACCAGGTACTTAGCTGTTGATTTCATGTTAACTAATTCTATGTTGATTAACTCGAACCATTACTAAATTTATGTTGTCAATGGATGTTGATATGTTTTTGACTAATTTTTTGTTATTGATTAGGCAATCCTCCACCCCAAGGAAGATAGAGTTCTCACTGTGAGGGAAAATGCTAGGCTCCAGGGTATTCTCGATTGCTACATGCTATATGGTTCTATAAAATAAAGGTACATTTGTGTTGTCACGTACAATAGTATATTGTTATTGCTGCATTATCATGTACAATACTTTTAATTTAACACATTTTCTTAATAAATTATGTAGATATATCCAAGTAGGTAATGCCTTAGTTGTTCCTGTTGCCCTTGCTTTGGGGTATAGCTTTAGGAGAGTCATCCAAGGTTTCATAGTATGAAACTAGTATATCATGTATTGGTAATACATAATATATTGTGATAACACTGGTAGTTTGAATTTGGGTTAGATTGAGTTTCAACTTTTAGGTTGATGGGTTTAATATTTTTGGAATTATTTAACTTTCTAAGTATGTTTAAATTTGGGGATTTTAAGTTGAAGTTCTGGGTTTGGTTGGTATTGATAGGGTCCTTAATTAATGTCGTTATCATTGATTTGGGTTATTTTTATTGATTTATACTTTACTTATTTTAAAATTTTGTTCATTATTTTGACACTCAACTGTATAGTAACACCATTTCAATAACATACAAATGATCATGACCACGAATTGATGTTAGATCAAAATTTATTATGCTTACAAGTTAAGAGCCGAACTTATTATGCTCACAAGTTACAAGCTGAACTTAATTAAATTATAATGAGCTGAGTTGAAGTTAACTTGAAAAGAACATGCGCTCAACAACATGCATTTTTCTCAAATAAGATTCTCGTGGTATGCTCAATCGTTCTATGTGGATGTTACTTGTGGGTCTGTTGTTTGTCGCGGCTTATTTATAGTTTCGGCTTACGGCTAAGGTTACTCTATGTGGCCATCGTTCTCTGATGTTGTATTTAATGAGGTATGAATTAGTTAGTGAGGAATGACTCATGATATTGTTGCTGGGTAATTTCAATATTGCGTTAAGGCGCGATCTTCGGAAATTATTGCTAGCTTTGGAGTTGAAGGCGGTACACTAGTTTTGATATGGTATTGCTCTGTCAGAAACTTGTTCTGGGGTTATTGTTGAGATTGTTTGGTTTCATTGTTCTCGGTTCTCAAATGGTCTATGTTAGTCTTGTACGTTCTGTTCTATATTAATCTGTTGTCATTGTAATGTTATTCTATTGTCTTCTGTTTACTGTTTTGGTTTAGTTTTGTGGAGTTAGTTGTTGCGTTGTTGTGTGCCCTCTAGTTTAGAGTTGTTGCAGCTTCAGGCGTTTAGGTTGTGTCGAGTTATGATGTGTCCTCTTCTTGTTGTTTTTCTCAGTATGTACGATGTTCGATAGTGTGAGCTAGCTGTCTAGGTTCCTCCGTTCCACCTTCCATGTTCTTACTCTTACTCTTTGAAGTTTTGTTTCTGGCTATGTTCAATTTTCTCTTTGCCCTTCCGGTGTTTTCCTTGCAGTTGCACTCCTTACAACTCAATGTTCATTCAATGTTCATTCAGTTTGGTATAAGTACAGATTGTGCTCGTGGTTAATCTTATTAAAAGTGGGATGAGGTTATGTGGCATGTTTAATATATTGACATGATATTAATTTAAAACACATTAGACTGGTGTTTTGTTGTTGTCTCATTAGTCACATGATAATCTAGTGTTTGGTCTATTGTTTGTAGTTGCTATCTTGTTAATTGTGCTGGTTGTTTTGCTTCCTTTCGGCATTATTGCACTTTCTGTAATTTTGTTCACTAATTCCCTCCCTACTCTATAATCCGTCGATTATGTCATATTTCATGATCTAAGTAGTTCTATAGTCCTCTACTATGCAATTGTGTATGTATTGTGTTTATAATTGCTGTTAATAAGTCTCTACCACATTGTGAGCATTGTTGTATTTTGTGTTGCATCCTTTAAGTTATTTGCATGGTGGAATCTGGTTTGGGTAGCACTAGTTGGTAGTATATGTAGAATTACATATGGCTTGGTCTCTCATCCCATTATTCAGTTGCTAGCTCTTTATGAGCATGGATTAATATTGGGTGTTCACTATTTTTCTTGGTTTTGATAATATCTATTTGTGGATTAGCAGGGTAAGATAGCTTGTAGGGCAACATTATGGGACATACTCTAAAGAGTCTTAAGTTTAGTCTCAATATAAACTCAACAAAATCACCAATAAAGTAGGCCCCGTTGCTTCAAACTTTGTGAAAGTATAAGGTTGAATATTTGGAATGAAATACCCAGCTTGAGACTCAAAGTTTATTTTTTTTATTTATTTTTTATAAGATTAAATATAATAAAAAAATAAAGGTTGATTGATATTTTGTAAGAGTACCAAGTAAATAAAACAAATAATGTGGAAAGTGTAACAAGAGTCTCAAGTTGATCGAGACTTACATGTTTGAGACTCATTTGAGGCTTTGTCCAATATAGCCAATAATGAGGCCCTAAGTGGTATTTCGGTTGCCTCTAAGAGTGATGAACTCGATTGGATTATTATATTATATTGGATTGGATTTTCTTT
Source organism: Pharnaceum exiguum (assembly GCA_900322385.1). Classification (NCBI taxonomy): domain Eukaryota; kingdom Viridiplantae; phylum Streptophyta; class Magnoliopsida; order Caryophyllales; family Molluginaceae; genus Pharnaceum; species Pharnaceum exiguum. Next base: position 55,328 of record ONZK01004171.1, read on the forward strand.
ACCTGGGATTGGGATCTAGTTGATCACTGAGGAGACACTAGTGGATAAGTACCATATATTAGATTGGATTTCCTCTTTTAACTTGGATTGGGCTCTACACATTAGGTGATAAACATAGGTGGAGATGCGGTGTGCACACACTGTATATATTGGCAATGGAATAATGTGGAAAAGAGATAATATTTTTTATTGCGCGCTTTGGTGTAATTGGCTGGGTTTCCCGGGTTACATCAGAGTAGACTATGTCAAACATGGTTCATTCTTCCCTCATAGATGTGTGGTGTTTGGATGGAATATTGAGAGTGGGATATCGTGATTAGATTTATACATTGGATTGTATTAAATGGTTATGATCTCTTGATTGGAATGTCGAATCTTGAATGGAATGTCGTGTCTTGAATGTATCGTAGAATGTCATTTTGGTCTTATATTGTGAATTATATTAAGTTGTATGAATTTCATGTGGCTTGTAGGTGATCGTACTTATTATGTATTATATGATTACTGATATGAAACCCGATAGAGGGTTTCTTGGTGATTGCTCAGCTTTATACTAATTACATTTGTTATTGTGTATTTGGTCTTTGGACTTGTCCATATTGAGATACCACTACCAATATGGACATATTGCAATTTTGTGATTAAGTTTGGATCGTTGGACGAAAAAGACAAGCGTTCATCACTAACAGTGTATGAAAGTTCTCTCTTGTAATTTTGTAAAATAGATCACCTAGAATTCTGAGTCGATTTTTGATATATTTAGCCTTACACTTATTTAGAAGAAATACGTGTGACGGTAATATCCCGATTTGGTTTTGTATTTTATATTATGCTTCGCTACTGATATTTGATTCTTATTTTGTAAAATTTTATATGTTGAGATTTTCCGACTCAAAAATATATCATCTTTCTATTATTTTACTATATAAAGTCGGGGGTGTTACAGCAAAATTATGTGGACCACTCCTCTAGCTAGCCTAACTTTCACTAAATGCTTTCCATCACCAATTCATCATTGTCGATAATATTTGGTGTATGATACATCCTTGTAACTCGTGGTATTAATTATAAATTGGATGTTTTCATGTTGGCTCCCATCAAGTAGTTCCATCATATTTTTCCATCTCGTTTAGATGCATTATACTTAGCTTGAAGAGGTTTTGGTTTAATGGGTAATAATAATGTTAGTGGTGACTAGCTAAACTTGAGGATGGTGGGGATTTGTTGTCATTGACAACAACTACTTTTATATGGTTGGGTAACACCCACTTGCTAATTTGGTGAAAATAAGTTTAAAAATAAAATAAAAGTGTAAGTACGGTAATTCTACCGGGTATTTGCCACGCCTTATGATGTAAACCTAACTTGGCATTTAGTATTTATAGTAAGATTATTCTTAATGACAATTGTTTTAAAGCTTGAGAAATGGGATTAGTAGTCATGTCTATCATCTTCCCCTCGTCTTCCTGATCGATTCCATATATAATACCTCTATATTCGGCCCTAAATTGATTGATTTTAGCCCATTAATGGCTTCAGTCAATTAATTAGTCAAACCCAATCCAATAAAATCAGCCCAGTCCACACAAAGTCAGCCCAATCCACACAAAGTCAGCCTGGCCCACATAAAAGTCAGCTAATTAATTAATTATTTAATTAATTAGCTTTCTTGGCGAATAATCCACCTAAACCGAGTTTAAATCAGCCAAAATACCGAAAACCTT
>ONZK01004172.1:6873-21011 GCA_900322385.1 Pharnaceum exiguum
GATATGCAAGGTTGGGGGATATTAGGTGCAAAGTAACCAAGGTTTAGAGGGGTAGGTTGTAGGCTGAGCTATGTTTAAAGAGAGAAGAATGAACTCATCAAGTTCGGCGTGAGGAATGAAGTCGAATGGGGGCTGGTATTTATAGTGTAGGGTGACTTGGGGAATAAGCCGGCGAAAATAAGAAGATAAAACAAAAGACAGAAGGCGCACGTTTCCTGTGGGACTAGGAGTCTTCGTCAAGACAACTTCTCGTTTTGGATAAACGCGTTCGGATATCTTATCTGATAGCTTTTTCGGTGTTTCGCCTGCTTTGAACTCGGTTTAGGATAGGATTTAGGTGGATTCTTCGCCAAGAAAACTAATTAATGAAACAATTAATTAATTAGCTGATTTTATGTGGGCCGGGCTGATCACTTATGGATTGGCCTGACTTTATTGGACTGGGCTTGACTAATTAATTGACTAAAACCATTAATGGGCTAAAATCAATCAATTTAAGGCCGAATATAGAAGTATTATATATGGAAATAATCAGGAAGACGAGGGGAAGATGATGAACACAACTACTAATCTCGTTTCTCAAGCTTTCAAACAATTGTCATTCAGAATAGTCTTACTATAAATGCTAAATGCAAGTAAGGTTTACATCATAAGGCGTGGCAAATACCCGGTAGAATTACCGTACTTACACCATCGTGAATTTGGGCATCATACGAATGATTGTTTACTTCTAAGAGTCGAGATTAGACGCCTGGTGGCTGTAGGCACAGGGGCCCCGATCTAAGGGAAATGAATCCACTTAGACTTGGTAAACCCATGAACCTACCCGCTAGGTAGTTGAATGCGCATGCTATTGAACAAGAGTCGCCACCAATTTTTTTACGCACGCATACATATACATACTATTAGGAAAACATTTGGAAAACCCGTTTTATATTATCTTGTTATTAGGTGATTTAGATATAATAAAAAGCATTTGAATTCTCTTGTATTGTTCGTGAGGAACAACACAAGGTTTTAAGCAAAGCAATTTGCACAACCAAAGATCAAAGATTCGGGAACGAAATTTAAACCTCTACTACCTCGATGTATTCCAATATAATTAACTAAACCCCACAGTTCATTAACAACCTAATGCAATTATCTATATTACTCGTCTTATACACATGCAAGATTATCAATTTAGCGATGTTTAAACATGCAACCCATATTCCTTTAATGCACACATAAGAAATAAAATCAATTTTATTAGTTCTAATGGCCACTTTGTTAATATTCAAATTATATGGTCCCATATGGCTCTTGCCCACGATCCTCCACATGCCAATGTTTAGGTAAGGTGATTGCAATGATAATACATAAGATATAAGAAGGCAAATCAGAGCATAGGTGAGAAGAGAAAGAGTTAGTTCATAAAGAAATTGAAAACGAGAATCTTACCTTGCCCTTTCTTAACTATATGTCCAAAATGTACCTTCACATGCATACACGAGGTCAAACATTAAAACACTAATCTACATAATGAAAATACAAGAAATTGAAAACAATGTAAAAGGTGGTGCCTTCGGGACCTTTACCGTATAGCTAACTTTGAAAAACTCCAAGGATTGGGGCGGGATGGTGCTTGAGAAAGTAACCGTAGTCTTGAAAATACTCCTTGTTTAATGCTAAGATGCTTAGAGTTGCTAGTGTGTTTGGTTGATTTGAAGGGAGTAGATTTTAGACTTTAGGTGGAAATTGATTAGTTGAGTGCAAATTTTGGCATAATAATAGTATAGTTGTGTGTTGTTGAAATGAATGAAATGAGGGGGGTAGTTATAGGAGGGGAAATGAAGAATGGCCGGACTTAAAGAATATTAGGGTAAATATAAGAGAGATTGCGCAAAGATCCAAGCCAAAAATAAACTTTGTACGTAAAATGATCCTGGCGGCAACCGCCCAAGCCTAGCGCCTAACGCCAGAACTGGCTTATGAAAAAGTGACCCTGGCTCTGTACGAAATCATGCTTCTGTTTTGGTATTTCTACCGCCTAGCTTCTGGAGCTATCCGCCAGGTTTTGGCGCTGGCCGCCGGGAATGGATTTCGACAAGTTTTATTTTCCTTTTTCTTTTTATGCGGAATATTACTAATTATATTTTAGGCAATTAATGAACTCGTATTAGGCTCTAAATATTCCGAAAATATGAAGAAAAGAAGAGATTGCTTTTTCGCCAAGCAATACTTATTTAAATAAAATGAAATATTTAAATAAATAAATATCTAAAATGGCTTAGTGGACTGGGCTAATTTTGTGGGCTAAATTAATAAAGCTAATTAATTAATAATTAGGCCATTGGGCTAATACTAATTAATCGGATGGGCTATGCTATTATTAACGGATAATGGATCGGGTTCGGGAATCGACTTCAACTTCTTTCTCAAGTACCGGTGCACCCATTTTAATGAAGTTTCAAGCTAACCGAAGGATATAAGGTTGGGGAATTTCATCATTTGGCATAACAATACCCCCGTACAAAATACGGTATCTACATGAGCCCCCACTTTAGCCGAGGCCGAGACCAGGGCGAAGGGTAAATTATTGCCATTGTTTCCGAGTCGGGACATGCAATGCATATGCAACAGTATAATCGTGCAAGTTAGCATAGTGTACATACCTCGGTGTTGATTGCTAAGAACATTGTAACTACCTGTCTTAAAGCATAAAAGACAAGGCAAGCAAAGCACAATACACAATAGTATATAAATGCAAAGGGGTTAGGAAAGAGAACATATAAAATGGCCTTAATTCCTAATTGCTAATTTTGTTTGTTTGCTAAATGTTCAAATGCAAGGAGCTCTTCTCACAAGTGAACATGATTACTAAAAGTTGCTTATTTGCTCAAGTGTTCGTCGACACTAATTGCTAAAGTAAAGGAAAATGTATTTCATTTCCAGGACTGCTAAATTCATAGGGGAGGCATCACCCATATGAAGAATGACTTCTACTATTGTAACAAAGTCATTATTTGCTTAAGCCATGTCTAAGGCTGCTATTCCACATGTGGTCACGATCCACAAGGGCGTTCCTAAACAAGATGAACTTGTTTTCGGGGTTGTTCAATATAGAATGCTTTTCTATATGAAATAATATCTTTTCTATCGCTTCAATACAAAAGATATTGTCTAGTGTACTTAGGAGTTAAAAGGCTAGCTTGCCTTTAGTTGTGCAATTTGTGGGTTTAGTGCTCAATCTAAAATATTCATAGGCTTACTTGCCACGGAATATGCTTTGACTATTTCGAAGAGTGCAATTTGTAATTAAGTGTAGTATTCCCGGCGCTAAAGTAATTAGGCGGGAATTTTTGTGATTTTTGCATATGAATATTAAATTTGATATTGAAAATGTTTAATTTGAAAACGTACCTTGGTGTAACGGTACTTACCGCGATTCGCTTCGTTGATGCGCGCCAACGAGCCCCCGGTTTGAATTAAACCGGGTTTCAGCGAATAAAGTAATCCGTCTTTGGTTCTGGCGCATGACAAAACGTAGATTGGTGTAACGGTACTTACCGCGATTCGCTTCGTTGTAGACAACCGGGCCCCGTCGCCTAATGGGGGATCGGTGATCCCCGTTCGGTTCTAGGTAAACCCAGTTGTCCACCCGCAGGTTAGGTTTGAATGCTAATGCTTAGGAGTCGCCACCAATTTTATTAACTATAATTACTATTAGGAAAACAATTGGAAAACCTGTTTAATATTATTTGCCTATTATGGCTTGGGTGATATTTGTACATAAATGTAAATGAAATGCCACTTACTTATCATTATAGACAAGTAACGTTTTAACCAGAAAACTGTAACGGTTCGGGTGCAAAATAAGCACCTCTACTAGACAATTAATTCGATTATATAAGTTTTAACCATACAGATTGACTAAACAACCTAATAACAAATATTATCTAATTTAGTCATCTTAAATCCAATGCAATTTTGTAATTAGCCAAGCGTAAACATGCCACAATTTCTATTATTAGCACATAAGGGTCAATTTTACATGTTAGTAATCACTTTGAACATTTATAGGCAACATTACATGATATGGGTGATAAAAACGGGGTTAGTGCCTTCATTACCTGAATTTAGGGGTCTATAGTAAGACTATCCTATGAACTATGCAAGCAAAGCAAGAGAAACGGAACGGGATTCCAACAAGTATGATAATAATGCAAGTATAAACACTAAAATATGCAAGGTTGGGGGATATTAGGTGCAAAGTGACCAAGGTTTAGAGGGGTAGGTTGTATGCTAAGTTAGGTTTAGAGAGAGAAGAATGAACTCATCAAGTTCGGCGTGAGGAGTGAAGTCGAATGGGGGCTGATATTTATAATGTAGGGTGATTTGGGGAATAAGCCGGCGAAAAAGAAAAGATAAAAGAAAAAACGAGAAACGTGCGCCAGGCGCACGTTTCCTGTGGGACCAGGAGTCTTCCTGGTCCACCCGTTTTGGATATACGCGTTTTTCCCCGTTATCCGATAAGCTTTCAGTGTTTCGGCTGCTTTGAACTCGGTTTAGGATAGGATTTAAGTGGATTCTTCGCCAAGAAACTAATTAATTAAATAATTAATTAATTAGCTGATTTTATGTGGGCGTGGCTGATTATTTATAGGCTGGACTGACTTTATTGGACTGGGCTGACTTTATTGGACTGGGCTTGACTAATTAATTGACTAAAATCATTAATGGGCTAAAATCAATCAATTTAAGGCTGAATATAGAAGTATTATATGTGGAAATGATCAAGAAGACGAGGGGAAGATGATGAACACAACTACTAATCCGGTTTCTCAAGCTTTCAAATAATTGTCATTCAGAATAGTCTTACTATAAATGCTAAATGCAAGTTAGGTTTACATCATAAGGCGTGTCGAATACCCGGTAGAATTACCGTGCTTACAGGAGCCCCCACTTTATCGGTGGCCGAGGCCAGGACGAAGGGTAAAGTATTGCCGCAGTTTCCGAGCGGGACGAAAACAAAAGCTTTTTTAAAACGTTTTTGAAAACGGTTTTGCAAAGCTGTAAATGCAAGGGTGCTTAGTGTGCGTACCTGGAGGCCATATGCTATGCTCTAACCTGTCTCAAAGCCATGACACAGAACATGCAAGTGTATATATATGCAATAATGTGAAAGTTTAGGAAATGCAGGCATAAGTGTTATTTGCTACTTGCTAATTTGTGTATTGGTGCTTAAACGTCTTAGTGAAAGGAGCTCTTCCCGCAAAAAGATGTGCTTTGCTAAGTGTGCTATAATTCCTTTGTTTAACAGGAACTATGTGCTACGGGAAATGTATTTCATCCCAAGATTGCTATTTATAGAAAGGTGCATATTGTTAAAGTAAGGGAGTGCATTTCATCCCAAACTGTTGTCACGAGAAATGTTTTTCATCTCGAAACTGCAAATCATATGAGGGGCCAACTCACATGAGAGAACGGCTGGCACATTCCGTGATCCAGCTATTCTAAGCCAAGTATAAGGCTTCAGAGAATGCATTTCATCTCTGCTAAAGGTCAAGTATAAGACCTGCTTAAGGGAAAGCTGCTTGTCCCTGCTAAAGGCTAAGTATAAAACCTGCTAAATCAAGTGTGGTCGCGATCCACAAGTGATGTCCTAAACAAGTGTTTACTTGTTTTTGGGTGCTAAAGCCAAGTATAAGGCTGCTAATTTGTGAAATTTTCTTAAAGGCTATTTCGCCTTGGTTGTTGATGGGAATAAATTCGCAACGTGCTAATTGTGAGTTTTGTTCTCGTGCTTGAACCTTGTCTCGAATTTCGAGGCTTGGTATTTTGCTTTTTGCAATTGTGTGATAATCCCAACACTAAAGTTAATTAGGCGGGAAATGTGTGCATTTGAAATTTGAAATTTCTTTTTTCTTTAGAAGATGCATACCTTGGCACTTACCGTTGGAATTGGTCCGGATAAACGCGCGGGAGGAGCCCCTAGTTTGGCTGGGCTGGGCAGGAGGTGCCACGTGGTCCACGTGGCAGGGAGTGCGCCAGGCGCACGTGACGTGCGTCGGGCGCACGTTCTGTTTCTGGGCACTTAAGGTGTCGGGGAGAGAGAATGTCCTGCATTTGGGTTTTGCATTGCCATTTGCTTCGGCCGAAAGGGGAATCGCACCGGAATTTCATTTCTTGCTCGTTTTTGCTCGGATCAGGCTCAAATCTTCAAGTTCTCGATCATCTACTCATTGCAATGTAAGTATATGCTACCTTGCTCTTGTATTTTACTCAAATTCATGCCATTTTGCTCAATTTTACTCAAATACCCAAATTGGGGTTTTATGAATTTGTGGTTGTTTGTGATGAAATGGGTTGTTTTAGGTTGCTGAATGATGATAGGTAGTATGTTTATGCACTTGATGATGATATTGCAACAACATTGTGGTGATTTGTTGATTTTTGGCGAATTTGTATCAAGAACCCTAAAATTTGAATTTGGGGCTTTTTGAGTTTGACTTGTTTTGGCTTAATTGATGGTTGAAATATGCAATATTGGATGTAATATGCATGATTGTGAAGTCAATTTTGCGTTTGGTTGAGATTTTTGTGGATTTTTGTGCGTGGGGCGGTTTTCGGCTAAATGGGTGAATTTGAGCATTATTTGAGCTATTGAGCGTAATGTAGCTGTATATGACCAGTAGTCATTGTCGCTAGGTTTAGGAAGTGTTTTTGAGCATGTTTGAGCATCAGTCCTGTAGACTGTAATTTTCAGAATTTCCTGTTGTGGTTGCTTGGTTGCTGTAGCTTGATACTGTGTTGCACTTGTCTGAATGTAGTATGTCTGCTTTTGGTTCACGGTCTGTTAGATCTAAAGGGAAGAGGCAATTATCACCCTCTGTAGGCTCCAGTAGAGCTAGTTCTTCACACACTAGTGAGGGAGTGCGCTCTGTTTCTTTTGATGATGACAAGGATTGGTGCTTGGCGAAGGAAGGGCGATCAGGAGATTATAACAAGTATGCTGTTGATGCTCACTATGTTCAGCAGTGGAGGTTTGAGGTTGTTGATAACACTGATCTTACTTTCAAGCTGGACCATCATCTTTCTTCACTTGCTCTGAGAGGAAAGGTAATTTCTTTGCCTAATTTGATTGATTCTGATTGTTGTTGTATTTGCTTGCTTGAATGCTTCCTTGTTGATTTCTTGTAGGTGGGTTAGAGTGTTAAGTGTCATTCCAACCTTCACACTGCTAGCAATTTGTTAGGGATGTTGGATTCTGAAGTTCAGGCCTTGTACGAAGAAGTGGCTTTTGTCCCTTGATAGCGGCCTTAGGTGTTGGTGCTTGTGATCATGCCCTGATATATGGGTTGGTGGAGCCTTTCTGGGATACTACCAACACTTTTCACATGCCATGGGGTGAGATGGCTATCCCCCCTCTTGATTTTGCTATGATTTCGGGATTGTCTTTTAATGGGGCACCCGTTGTCTTCCATGATCATCCGGGTCATGCAGAGTTGGAGGAGCTTTTCGGCCCAACAGGAAACCAGCTATCCCCTAGAAGTGAATATGGTATCTTCAAGAAGGCCTTCGAGGATTCTCGTGTGAAGAGGGTCACTTCTTATGAGCAACAGGCTCGTATGTTTTTGGCTTATTTCATTTCTGCGACTTTCTTCTCTGATAAGGGAAGTCGTATGTACACCATTGGTTTAGAGCTTTGCAAGATTTGGATGAAGTGTGGGGATTCAACTGGGGTGAACCGGCATTTGCTCAACTTTATCTTCAGCTTAGGGGTGCTTGCACGGCGCAGAATTTTTCGGCGAGGATTGTCTTTGTCAGCCTCACTTGGGAGGCCTTTGGCCTGTGGTGGAGGTAAAATACTTCGTCTTTTGCTTTCGAAATTTTACTTTGCCTCGTGTATTGCACTGATTTGATTGTTTATATGCAGACTTGGTTTTTGCATTACTTTCCTCAGTTTGCTCCCCGGATTGCTGGAGGTGAGGTGCCCTTCTTGGCCAAATGGAGATCTAGGCCTTTCAAGAAAATATATTATTCGGTGGAGGAGTTGAGGCTTCACTTTGACGCTGGTGAATCTCTGCAGGTTGTTACTTGCTTATGGTGATTGCAACTGACTTGTCTTTGCTTTGATGTTGATTAATGCTTATTTGCCGATACAGGTGGAGTATGATCCTTGGACAGCCTTACATTTACTGATGAACATGAAGAGTGCTTTTGAGCGCAGTGGGAGAACCATGGTATTTATGGGTCCTTTTGGCTTTGTCTGGTGGCTAGGGGAGCGTGCCTGGAGGCAAAACCCGTATTAATGGTTATCAAGTGCCTTTGGATCCTCCAAAGTCGATGTTTTTCTTTCATGTTGTTCCTCGGGATGTAATGGAAGTGATAAGGGAAGGGGTATCGGCTTCATTGCGACTTCGCCCTGTTGAGCTTGGTGAATACTTGCAATTCATGATTAGGTTAAGGGGCCGTTTTCTAGATGTAAGTATTCTGCTTGGATTCCGTTTTTAGTTCTTCGGAGTTGACTGTTCTTGACTTGCTTGTTTCAATATATTGTAGGAGGCGCCATCTGATGGTCCACAACCCGAAATGCCGGACTATCGGATAGATTATGGTGATAACCAGTACATGGAGATTCCCGAGGCTAATGAGGAAGACTATCATCTTCCAGAGCACTTTGAGCATGTAGGCGTTTTGCATTCTATCTTGTGCTTGATTTGATTAATGCATATAACTCATGTTTATTACTCTTGCATCTGAGCATGGAGAACACCAAGAAGTCTTTCAAGCTTATTAAGAATCTGAAAAGCTTAGTCAAAAGCATGCGGCCTTCTAGAAGAAACAGCTCTTCTTCTCGTCATCAGGTATAATATGGATTGGATGATGGTGTTTGTTGATAGCTGAAATGGTGTTTGGATTAGCTTTGTGGTTGGTTGTTTTGGCTTGCAGAAACTTTTGTGTCGCTTGGTATAGTAGGGTTGTTCCGAAATCATCGTCTTGCACCTGCTCAGTTACTTGCTCATTTTGTCATTGATTGGGAATTTCTGAAAGCCGCTGCCACTTTTTGGGATTCTCATAACCATGTGTTCAGATTCGGTGATAAGGAAATATGTCCATTGCCTGAGGAATTTAGTGCTCTTTTGAGTTTTCCCCACATGGGCCCTCCTGCCTTGCTTGGTGGGGAGAATGACTTTGTCAAGAAATTTAAGAAGATCTTGGGCCTTACTGATAAAGAAGATGGGAAGATTATTGTGGGAAATGAGGCCAACTTGGAAGAGCTTTTGAAGAGGTTTTGTCGTCCTGAAGATCATTCTGAGAAAATAATTCTTAGGATGAATGCTTTATCTTTCTGCATGCTTTGATACCATTTCTTTGTGCATGGGAGGATTGAAATGGCGGATCTTAGAGTTATCACTTTTCTCGAGCCTTTGAGTCAGGGACGTTCTATCATGCCTTTGGTTGTAGGTGAAACCATAATTGGCTTAGATGCGGTTCATACACACCCCGGAAGTCGTTTCAGAGGAAGTCCTTTCCTTCTTCAGGTAAATGCTAAGCTTTTTGCCATACTTCTGAGAACTTGCATGTAATGATGCTAACTATCTTTTATACTTTGCAGATGTGGCTTATGGAACCTCTCAGTCTTATCAAACCAGTTCCCTGGCATTATCATGCTTTGGATTTTCTTCGTAGAGGTCGCCTTTACAAAAGGATGGCACTAATGCTTATTAGGTGGACCGTCCCTTGGTGGAAGATTAAAACTATGAAAGGGTGTTCCAGTTCCACTAGTCACATTTGTATTTATGGTCTGAATGCGAGCATCTTAATTTTCTCGCATAGGATCATGAGGCAATATGGCATGAGGCAGGTTGTTCCATCACTTGACGGGGTAACTCGTGGTCAATCAAATTTTACTCCACATACTTGGAGCGGATATTGGAATAATCTTCCCAACTGGATGTCATCAAAAGTGGAAGATGAGAGTGTTTCTTCATTTTACTTGGAGTGGATGCGTGATTCTACTCCCGTTGTGAGGAGTAGGGCTAAGGAGCAAGAGCTTGAGGAGCAAAGAGCACTTGTAAGAGCGGCCATGGATGGACCTTTAGCAGCATATTTGGCACCCAAGAAGAACATTCTCAAAAGGGTGATGGAGGAATCTAAGGCAGCTGAATTTAACAAGCAACCAGCTCGTGCACATGATCATGAGGCTTCTACTTCAAGAGTTCGGAATCTTTCTAAAATACCCTTACTTGATCGTTTGGAGAAGGTAGATGCTACTTCACGTAAGAGGAAGGCCAGTGATGCTAATGTCCCAATTCCCAAGAAGAAACCAGTAAAGATATCTAGGTGCGGGAATAGGATCTGGCGACGTGATTATAAGGATGAGCCCCCAAGTAAAGGTCGTGGTAAGCCTTCTAGAAGCGAGCCGAAGGTGCAGAAGTAGGTAGCTTAGGAACCCTTAAAAATAAGGCACCTGTTTGCCATTTGGAGTAGCTTCTCTTTAGTAGCACTTTGTCATTTGATTGTAATGAAGTTTTTATTTGGTTATTCTCTCGTTCTCTCTTTTTGCTAAAGTCGCCTTTCGGTTTTCAACTTAGCCACACTTGTTTTACTTTTATGCCTTTATTGTTGCCTAAGTACATTGTCTTGGATTATCGACTTAGCATGCCTAAATCTCACATGCTCTCTTTTTGCCTAAGCCGCCCTTACGGGTTTTCAACTTAGCCACTCCTTTGTATTTGTGATTTGAGTATGAAATTTGCAGAAGTAATGGAGATGCACAAGTAGTGATGCGCAAATAAGTGTAAAGTGATAAATGAAATATGTTTTTGCATTAAGTAATGGAAAATACAATTTTTGCAAAAATTAATAATACATTTTTGAAGTAGAACAAATGGGAATGGCTGTTAGTGCAATCGGGCCTTTCGCAAAAGGTTGCCTACGTATGCAATTAAGGAATCAGACTGCTCGTATTTTAGCTCATGCCAGTAGCACTTGTATTTTTAGTGTTTTTTAGGAACCAGTAGTTCTGAATTTTCGTAAAACGAAAATTAAAATTCAAAGCAGGGAAATGGGTTGCATTGCGGAGCCAGTAGCTCTATGCGTAACTCTGGGCCCAGTAAGCCTATATGTAGTATTTCTTGAGCTGATCCATGTTGGTTAATTGCGAAAATTCGATGCCATCGAAGTCCATTAGTCTTACGGCTTCATTGCTTAGGATTTCTTTGACGAGGTATGGTCCAGCCCAATTTGGCCTAAACTTTCCTCTAGGGTCTGTAATGAAAGCACGAATTTCTTTTGCCACAAAGTCTCCAACTTGGATTCTTCGCCCTTTAACTCTTTCGTTGAAAGAAGATGTCATTCTCTTTTGGTAAGCTCGTATATTGTGCAATGCTTTTAGTCGATTCTCATCCAAGGTAATAAGTTCGCAGTACCTTGATTCTGCCCAATCTGCTTCAGGTAACTTGCTTTCTAAGGCCACCCTTAATGAAGGGATTTCTATCTCGATGGGTAGCCTGCATCCATCCCGAAGGTTAGAGCATAAGGAGTCATGCTTGTAGATGTTCTAATCGTGGTTCTGTATCCCGTAAGGCGAATGGGAGTTTGTTGGGCCAATCTCTGTATGTTTCGGTTATTTTTTAGAGCATGTGTTGACATTCTTGTTGGCTGCTCAACCGCTCCGTTAGTTTGCGGTCTGTATGGAGATGATTTTCTCTGGATGATCTTGTATTTTTCCATGAGTGTCTCTACTTCTCCTCGAAAGTGTGAGCCATGGTCACTGATTAACTCATGAGGTACCCCGTACCTACATATGATATTGTTGGTGATGAACTTTGCTACTTGTGAGGATGTCAACTGAGCATAAGATGCAGTTTCTACCCATTTAGTGAAGTAATCAATTGCAACTAAGATGTACTCGTGCCCTCCAGTGCCTTTAGGTGCGACTTTTCTAATTATATCAATGCCCCGAGTAGAAAATCGCCAAGGAAAGGTCATGGTATGTAAGTCTGTAGGAGGGACATGGTTCAGGTTTGCGGATAACTGGCATTTGAGACATCTTTTTGCATATTCACAACAGTCATGTTCCATGGTAGACCGAAAGTAACCTTGTCGTACTACTTTCCTCGCTAATGTTCGACTATTCATGTGTGTACCACATATTCCGGCATGTATATCTTCCATTATTCGTCTTGACTCTGATGCAGTTACACAGAGTAAGTTGATGCCCATGGGTGTCTTCTTGTATAATTTTCCTGCTATTACAAGATATCGTGCAGCTAGAAGGCGCAAGGCTTTTTGAACTTTTGGATTTGTGTTTGGTGGGTACTCTTCATGTTCTTTGAAGTTAAGGATATCCATGAACCAGGGCATATCTATCTTCTATTGCTGCGATGTCATGTATGTGATCAGAAGCGGGATAATTTCGCCTTTCAATTGTAACTAGCATCGAAGGTTGTTTTATGGGAATATTAACCATTGATGCTAGTTTAGATAATGCGTCTGCGAACTGGTTTTCCTCGCGCCTTAAGTACGTGAATTTTACCCATAAGAAATGATGAACCATACTGTCCAGATATGCTTGATATAGTGCCATGTTTTCGCTTTTCACTTTCCATCTTCCTGAAACCTGGTTGATAATCAATGAAGAATCTCCATATACCATTATTACTTCAATTCCTCGTTGTCGTGCAGCTTGTAAACCCACTATGCATGCTTCATATTCTGCCGCTTTGTTGGTTGCTTCGAAGTCAACTTTAATACTGAGAGGAATGTGTTGACCGTCTTGAGATACTAACAGAATTCCAACTCCATATCCAGCTTCATTGGAGGAACCATCAAAGTACACGTCCCATCTTGGTATGTCATCACAAGTGATCATAATGTCTTCATCTGGTAGTTCATGGTTTTGCTCATGTGTTTCTTCTATAAGATGATTAGCAAGGTGATCGGCAATTGCTCTTCCTTTTATAGCTTTTTGTGCAATGAATTTCATGTCGAATTCTGCCAACATCATTGTCCATCTCGCAATACGGCCCGTGACCATTGGTTTTTCAAAAATGTATTTGAGAGGGTACATTTGTGATAGGACCTGCACTGTGTGAGAAAGCATGTAATGTCGCAATTTCTTGGAAGACCATATCAAAGCTAGGCATGTCTTCTCCAAGGATGAATATCTGCTTTCATATTCAAGAAATTTCTTGCTTAAGTAGTAGATGGCATGCTCTTCTCCATTATCAACTTGAGGTAACATAGCTCCCATTGCTTCTTCAGTCACGGTTAAATAGAGTTGGACGGGTAAATGTGCTTTAGGGGGAACTAATACGGGTGGAGTTAATAAGTACTCCTTGATCTTGGCAAAAGTTTCTTGACATTGGTCATCCCAGTCTAGATGAGCTCCCTTCTTTAATTTCTTAAATATAGGCGCGCACACCATGGTAAGCTTGGAGATGAATCTACTTATATACTGCAATCTTCCTAGGAAGCCTCTGATTTCTTTCTCTGTTTAGGGCGGTGGCATGTTGATGATTGCTTTTATCTTGGTTGGATCGACTTCAATACCTCGAGCACTTACTACGTATCCCAAGAATTTGCCAGATCGTACTCCAAAAGTGCATTTTGCTGGATTCAACCTCATGTTGTGTTTACGAAGTCTATCAAAGAATTTGCGAAGAGCTTCTACATGGCCTTTTCTTTCTTTGGATTTTACTATCATATCATCCACGTATACTTCACACTCATTATGGATCATATCATGTAAGATTCGAACAACTGCGCTTTGGTAAGTTGCTCCCGCATTTTTCAAGCCAAATGGCATGACTTTGTAGCAATAAGTTCCCTATTGTGTAACGAAAGTAGTCTTTTCCATGTCCTCTTTAGCCATCTTGATTTGATTGTATCCTGAATACCCGTCCATAAAGGACAGAAACTCGTGTTGTGCTGTATTATCTACCAGAATATCGATGTGAGGAAGTGGGTAATCATCTTTAGGGCTTGCTTTATTGAGATCACGAAAATCTACACAAACTCTAATCTTGCCATCTTTCTTTGGGACCGGAACCACATTTGCTACCCACATGTGCGTCGCCACCCGACACACACACAACCCAGCTGGGCTGGGTTAGTTGGGGGGGGGGGGGGGGGGGGGCCCCCCCGGC
>ONZK01004172.1:33517-46990 GCA_900322385.1 Pharnaceum exiguum
AACCATATCAAAAACATGCTCCCCATCGACAATTTATATATCCCACTCTATTCCTTTTCATTTGTTTAAGTTCGTGAGGGAGGGTTGGTGAGCTTTTTTCCTGCTAAAAGAAGAGATTCTGTGATCTATTCGGTAATCTATATGACCAGAAAGAAGTTTTTTGAATGTAAGTACTCACTTGACTTTATTCTCTAACTCGCAGTATAGATTTGGAGATAGGACGCAGTTGCTGTTAGAGGTTGCTGGTGCAAAAGTTAATTCTGTTGAAGAGTTCGATTCAAGTAGTCAGGTATAATTAACAAATTTAGTGAAATCTAGAATTGTTTGTCTTTTGTTTCTTGCAAATGCAATGTTTGAAAACGAATGACGACCTGTTGGGCATACCCTCTCTTTCTTGTACCTCCAAGGAACCAAACTGATTCATGTTTGGCTGGCCATATACGAGCTAAATGAGTGCTTGTAATTTATCGTACCATTTTGGTGACAACCTGGCGAGCATGTGACATTTTGGTTGCAATAATTTCCGTTTTTTAGTGGAATAAGTGCCCAGAATGAAACTGTTTCCTGTAAACTTCAAACTGATCCACTGATTGCTGTGAAGCTCACTCTATATGTGGATTCTGAGTAACTGTCAAATAACCAAAATTTCTATTTCTACTTAAATTTTGTCTGTTCTGTGAACAGACCTTGACTTATGAGTTTAATATGGTTGTATAAGCTCAAGCAGGCTGAAGCATACTTCAGTTCCTCTAGCCTCATTGCTTCTCAATGTTAAGTGTATCAGCGACTTACTTCACTAGTAATCTGGTCATTTAATTGAGATAATCACTCTGTGCCTCAAATAAAGCTGGCAGTCGATTTCTCTGTTCATAAATTCTTTTTTCGTATGAATTCTTTGTTTCCCTTTTTTCGTATGCACTTGCAGTCATATACCCAGCCCTAAGAGTATACTGATAGCTAACTTTCTGTATCTCATGCCTTTGTATCAAGAGCTTGTCCTTTGCATTAGTTTACATGCCTCAGAAGAAATGAAAATTGACAGATGGACTCGTCATTATCATCGATAAAGATGCTAGTGACCATTTTGACCATAAGTCTACAGGCAGCAATACAAAATGAGAATTGGTTTTATTTATGGAAAGAAATAACCTCAAGTCTTGTATGTTAATCCTGGTTTTCATGGATTTGGATGGGGTTTGTGGTTGTGTCAAATTAATTTACCAATGCGTTAGTACATTGGCTGTATAAATTAGTGACAGATCCTCTGCACCCCCACTGAGGTAAGGTGAGTGGGGGCTACATGGTTGATGATGTGATATGGAATTCACTAGTGATAAACATAGTAGTGTCTAAGTGTGACAGCCTTACGAGTATTTCATTCTTTGTTGTTCTCTTTATTTTGGAGGCATCGTATCTGTTAGTTTATTATTATGATTATTAGAGTGTCTCTATTGGTTTATGTCATCTGTAGTTTATGAAACTTTGGTTATCTGAACTTACCTAGTGAATCCCTTGGTTCAGGACTTGGAGAATGTGGATGGCAATCGCTTGGTGCTAGTGACCACTGATGCTTCTGCGGATCAATCCCACCATAGAAGCTCTCTATCTAAAATCAATGAAACCAATTTGGTTTGTGCTGTAATATCCGGAAACCTTGATCCTTCTGCCATCATTTCTCCATCTGGTGAGTTGCTTTGATAAACTAGATGGCTTGACCGCTTGATTGACTCTAATCTTCTGTTTTGGAACTGCAGTGAGTTATTGTAATTATCTGACGTTATGGCCTTTTCTTAAACTTTTTAACTTCTAGATTCATTTTTTAGAATATATTATAGGCAACTCTTTGATCAGTATCACATGTACGGCATTTCACAACAATGTAGACTTATTCTGTACGGCCGGTGGACTTGAAATTTGATATTATTGGTATCCGAACTCCGAAGTTAAGAAAGAAGAGAGAAAAAGAAAAAGAGATAAGGGAATAAGTAGGAATGATTTCTTGACACCCCCCCACCCCCCTATGGACCGTAGGTTGTTGAGTATCAACACCTCTTATCCTCTCTAGCTCTAGTCGGAGTATAATATCCCAAGTTGAATGGGTTTGGTGATAGCAAGAGCTGCTGGCCATCACAAGCCTAGCACAATTCTACTCCTATATCCTGGTTAAAATTTGGCAGTGACTTTTAGAAACCTATAAAAATTTATGTTTTAGAACAATTTTTTAATAATCCTTGTGTCTCTGGTGCTGAAATCTGTGCCCTCTTTTGGCAGTGGTGATATCATCTTCTTGCTCGACAGATGAGACAGTGGTAGCTGATTCAGACGTGGAAACAGAAACAGCCACTTCAAATCATCAAACTGCTGCTAATCCACTACTAATAAGCACAAACGATGAAAGTGAAAATCATGAGTTTAAGCAGAACGACGACCTTAATACAAGTGATATGACTCAAATTAACGTTAAGCAGTGGAATAAAACAACAGTGAATGTGAAAGAGGATAAGCAGCCCGTTGAATATGAGTGTAAGGCGGAAACATCGGAAGATTATGCTGCTTATTCGCTTAGAACTGATCGGCACTTGAATTTTGTGGAGCCAAGTAAAGCAACGGTCAGAAAAAAGGAGTATGGTTCTGAATGTGGGAATGGGGATATTCTGTACAGCCGTAACTTAATTGTGAAACAGGCTGACCCACAAGCCTCTATCGCTTCTGTAACAGACGATGGAGTTATTAATTTCAAGCGATTCAGAAAGGTGAGCTGCGAGTAACATCAATTCATTTAATTGCCTCATATCTTTTTCCCCAAATCTTGAATTTTTTTGGCCTACTGTGTCACCTGAGGATACCTTTTCCCTTTAGATTATTATGTCTGGCTGTCCTAATAATCTGTTGATTTATTTCATTTTGCACTAATATATATAATATATATTCTTTAGTTTCTTTGTTCACTTTCATTTTCTTCCCTTCTCTTCAATGTTACTCTGTGTGGCTCCTTTGTATCCATTGTCGTTACCTGTAATTTGGGAAAATCTTATGCAATTATTTTTGACCTGTTAAGTATTGCTCAGTTCATTCCATGTTACCTTTTCAATCAGTTAAAGCATCGTTTCAGAGGAAGTTACTATCACACTTTTAATATCTGGTGTCATAAGCATATTAAAACCACCAAGGCATTCAAGTAGATTGAGGTACCCATTCCATGTTTTTAAAAAGCAAATACAAAGGAAAAGAGATTAAGAATTACGGGTAAGGGAAGACGACTGTTGCAATTTCAGCCAATGAATTGCAGTATGTAGCTCTAGTTGTTACGGATCTATCATCCGCTCAGAAAGATACTTGCTTAGTGAAGGAGATCCCACCCCAGTATAGTGAAACTATTAACAGCCTAAATGGCTTGGTTTTGATTGAACAAGTGAATGCTGGGTGCTGCGAAGCTGGCATGTGACATTGGTGTGAAATTTCGGGTTGAGTTCTGCAATATGCTGGTTGTTTGTGGCTACAAAAGCTGCCGAGAGCCCGAGACGAATCTATTAGTTTGAAAGATGTGACTGTTGGTGAAAGAATAAATAAGAGAGGTAGAAACGAGACCCTTATGATGGAAAACTTGTTCTCAACTGCCAAATTTTGCTTAGATTGTTTAATCAATGGTTTGTGTGCTTTGCTTTTGTTCAGTAGTACATGTGTACTCTCCTATTGGAACTAGATCGCATAAGCATCACATGATATGTGGTACTCTCCACTTTCAGTATATGAATTTTATCTGTTATTGAGACTGTTTTGAGCTGGCTATGTGTCTTTTTGGTGCAATTAGTACTCCGCTACATGTATAGGGTATGAGTAATGTACCCAAGTGTCTGACTCTGCAAGTGTCAGGAAATCTTAGTCTAAGATGAAATGTCTGTATCCTTGCCTATATCCGAATGTCGAGTATCCGGCACAGGTCTTCAGGGAAAACCGAAGAGTCCAACATAGATTATAAACTCATAATTATCGTTTTTATATAAGAAAGCTGATTTTTTTCTTTCTATTTTTCATTTTATTTTGACCTTATCATGTGTTTCTTATGGTCTCGTAGGCCCACGTCTATGAAGAGACATATTTCATTTATGTTTCTACAGATACTATGTTCTCGTAGCCTTACCGTTTCTGCTGGAGAGTTGTCCTGCACATCAAAAGCTAACTGTACTTAAAGCGGGAAAAATTAGTCATCAGACTAGGTGAATATGGGTTTCAGCACGGACAGTCGCACGGAAGTATAGCCGAATGCATATTAATCTGATGCCTACTTGCACATCCGATTATCTGAATGAAGTAAAAGCATGGATATGCCATAAAATTTTACTCCACTCTTGAGTTCCATTCAGCTGATGTAGTTCGACGAGGCAGCTAAAATAAACTTCTGATACCAAATAAATCCATGCATGTAATCTTCCTCCGTGCTGATCAGTCTTATGCTTCTTTTTTTATGCTGTGCCATGATGCCACTAATAGTGATGTCGGTCCTGTCATGGATAGCCTTTGTCCCATGCATTGGATCCATGTCTCTCTTTTTGACTGTTATTTGCTTTGAACAAATATGCAGACTAGCATCCAATCTGGGAATAGCTTCAGTAACCTTGTTCCATTTTCAAAGCATCCATATTCGTAAGATTTCATCTAAATTATTATGACGTTTTCTCTGTTTTATGACCTGTTCTCTCAGCTTTTGCTTCTTTTCTTGGGTCAGTATTGGTTATCATTTGAGTCTGATATTTGTTCTTTGACATAATACTAGGGCTTCTATCTATGACAACGAAGCAAATGAATTTGCGAAGGAGGAAAAAAAGAGGAAGAAGATGGAAGCTAAGGCGGAGGACTTGTTTAGCAATGAAGTGGTGAGTATACTCTAATGAAGTTTTCTTCTGCAAGTCAAACAGCTTAATGGAAAAATTGTACTTTTGTTTAAACAGGGGCGGCGACGTGCAGTTGCTGGTTCTGTTTATGGACTGCTTAGACGAGGTTAACGCAGGTATGAATCCTGACCTGCCTTATGCTTGAAAGAAATATTCTGCTGGCCATGGTGCTTGGCCCTCATAGGATTGTGATGCTTAGTATTTTATCTGGAGCGAATTAAGCTTCTGTACTGACAGAAATGTGTTTGACATGCGAATTATGCCTCCTATGAGTGATGAGAAACAGTTGTATCGATGCTTAAGCCTTTCTTCTGAGATATGTTTTGCCCGTCACCCATGGTTTTAAACTGATAGCTGAACCATTAAAGATAGGCTGAGGAGAGAAAAGAAGCTAAGCTTAGGACAGCGGTTGGATGGCATCCCTCTTCTCCTCTTTGCATGAACTACACTATATTCTCGTCAAAATCACTTATAAATTTGACATATTTACTTTAAATATAAATTTTATGCAACTATCTAATAAAGTAGGTGTATTGCACCTCGAGAGCATGTTTACAGTAGTGGAAGCTATAGTAAGTATGATTCTTGAAAGGGGTGTCACTGTGTCAGGTTACTTGCGGGCTTTCGACTTGGAGGAGAAGATTATTTCTCGTTTACAATTTGTAGATGATACCATTTCTTTCTAGCCGCGGAATTAGAAGTCCCTTAATGCCTTTCCTTTATGCTAATGTTTGAAGATATATCTGGTATGAAATTAGCAGGTTTTAATGTTTATAAGTTGCCTCATGAAGCTTTCAGTTCACTTGGTGCGTGTCAAACAAATTACTGGTCTCTCACGTATTTGGGTGTTGCCCTTAGGGTTTAGACTGGACTCTTTTGGGGGTGGAAACAAGTTTATTTCTTACTTAGTGGTTAGTTTACTTGGCTACTATGCTACGAGCTTGCCTGTTTAGCATTCCCTTGTATTGTATGTCTCGGTTTAAGATACGGTACTGGTGTGAGTTGTTTAAAAGATTGAGAAGTTGATGAAAGATTACTTGTCTTGGTTTAAGATATGATACCATTAAACCGATACCGTTGTGAGTTGCTAAAAAGATTGAGAAGTTGATGAAAGACTATCTATGTTCTGATGCGAGTAAGGACCATTTTGTTACTTGCAAAAGGGTTTCTAGGCCTGAAGAGGAGGGTTGTATGGGTGTTCAGAGGTTAGTTCTGAAGAGTATTGCTCTTGTGGGAAATGTTTTTTTGGCACATCCCATTGGTCAGGAGTTTCTTTGGTATCGAGTCATTCAACACAAGTATTGAATTCTCAATAATGAACCGGATATCGCCAATATGGTAATGGTCAGACATGCGTATCCTTGGAAGTTTGTCGTCCCACAAATTTGTGTAATATACTTGAGAAAATTGTCCCTAGGGGGTCAACCTCTCCTCATTAGGTTTCCTTGTAAATGTGGATTATCGAGCCTTCATAAGGCCTCTATATCTCCGTTTTCGCTCTTGGGAGTTCATGGGATCTTCAATTCTTCATTTGAGGCGAAATCCACATGTCAGAGAACCGGATGAGCTCACTTCATTGGTTGATGCTCTAAGTTTTGTTCAATTCTAGGGACATAAGTTCTAGAATTTGGTTAGGTGACAGGTTTGGTGCGGATTGATCCAAGGCATTCCTTACTAGCCCAAGTGAAACTTTAAAATTAGCCTCTCTTTTTTTCTCTTTTTTTTTTCCTGTTGAGGGGCAAAGTAACCTTTGTTTACTATTAGTAGCTCTCTATGGAAGCAAAGGTGTCTTATAAGGTGGCACATTTGCCTGAAGTACATCTTTGATGACATGTTAGCAATACTGTTGGCCTTTTCTGCAGATAATTTGTGTGTTGTGTAGTGCTAGTGGAGGGACCTCATCTCATCTCTTCCCTCATTGTCTGGCAAATTATGGGTTTGTCCTTCTATGTTACTAACGGGTTTTATCCTTCATAATTATTAGAGTTCTTGCAGTATTATGACGAGCATGTGGCTCCATCTTGCACTCTTGAAACTGTTGCTTACACTCTATGACTCCAATATTTTGCCTTCTTCTTTTTCTCTCCTTTTTTCTCTGGCTATTGTATTTCTGCCATCATTAGAACTAAACTTTTGGTACTCCTTTATCTCGTGTTTTTTCCTCTTCCCTCTCAATTCTCCTACTGTGCCTGATAGTCACCCTCCATCTTTTGTATGTGTGTTGGTGAGTGAGTGAGTGTGTGTGTATTATTCTGTTTTTTTTTTCCCTGTTTTTAGTTTACTGTATCAACAACCTCTTGCTACCACTGTATCATGGATCAATATATCTCTTACACATCTGGATTCTGGATCATTTTCATCTTCTAATTTGGCCATAGAGTTTTTAACACCGTCAACACTCAAGCCTAGTGAGAAATACTGACAAGACGGGATGCTCATAGTGGAGCATTTAGATGATAGGGGGTTGGGAAAGTGCAGTGTATGGATTGTGGTTTATACCTGATGAATCACTCTTCACTTTATATGTTGAGACAAAGTAGGTTGGTGATTATGGAAAATGAGAGAAGAAAATAAAGGGGTATGTCAGGATTAATGATTTAGAAAAAGGAAACAAGTTTGAAAAGGAGAGTGCACCTGGGCACAACTGTTGTGGGAGTGGAAGTGGAGTCACGTGCATCCCTTGCACCTTCATTAGGGACAGAGTTTGTACTGCCCAGTGGGTGTACCAAAAAAGAAAGACAATCATATTAGGTTGTTCTGTGAGGAGAATTCGTAATTACTACCTGAGAGGATATCTTATCTTCATTTATTTTTCTTCTTGATAAAAAAAAAATATCAAAAAAAAAAGTAGGTGTTCAGTGCTGAAGAATTATTTTATGTTGTAGATTCATTGTTTTGCCCAATTTTTCATAAACTTTGCCAGTGTTAGACCGACACAGTAGTACTTCACTCGCTAGATTTTTCTTTTCTAAGGGGAAAAAATCATTATTGTTCTTATACATGAAAATAAGCAGTCTTGTTTGCTTCCTTGTAAATGCCTTGGTTTGTGCACTCTTTTTGAAGCTCTTGAGGTTTTCAGTTGATTACTGCTCACTCAGGCGCTCAGACTTACTTTTATTTTTGTGCTTCGTTTTATGACTAACAATGTTGATTCTCATTGTCTTTCCTTGAGTTAGTATCTGTACAGGTATTGCCCTAATTGTGGGAATTTCATGATTTTATCTTGGTTGTACATATTGATTTGTATAATTGCTATATATGTTCCTACTAGCTCACGATAGTGATCACTTGTTATATCTTAGTGGAATAATTTTAGTTGTTGTGTAGAGACTTGGTCGGGGTTTTTTTTTTTTTTTTGACTTCACATTTTGTCACTTGTTAACAGAAGAGCTTTTTCTTCAGGCACCGGAGCGTCTCAATTCGGGTTTACCTTGGATATAGCCGCTCCCTACACAGTAATTTGCAGGCTGCATTTCACGTGTTCTTGCGCATATTGTAGATTCAATTGGCACATGACAGCTGAAGGCATGGAAATTCAGAAATTAAGTAGTGTTTGATAGCACAGATTCCAGTTGAGGTCAAATGTTGTATAAGAGTGTTTGGTGACCATATGCTGAGGAGTCACATTGTGTTAATATATTTACTGTAATTGAAAGTCTCGGTCCATGTCAGAAACATGTCATTTCTACGGCTTGTTATAACTTAAATGTGGCTATTTTGGGTCATTAGCATCTCGGCTCTTATTGGGAATGATAGAGGAGAAGGAATTTTGAGAAAGTTTATTATCGCTCAAAGTTAACAAGCTTTTTCTTGTTTCTTTTTTTTTGAAAAAAAACTATGCCTTCACTGTATCTAATTACCCGTGGCCGTAGGTGCCATCGGTGGTAAAGGCCACTCTAATGGAGTCTTTTCCCGAGGTACGGTTGTGAAAAAAAATAATTCCCATTTGACTCCCCACTTTCAAAATAATTCCCAATATACCGTCCACGTCATGCATTAAAACGTTAACGTTAGAGAAAAACTGAGGCTAAGTCGCCATCTTCGCCATCCTAGATGGCGACTAATACTAGGAAACAGTCGCCACCCACAAAAACAAAGATTCCGCAGAAAAATGACATTTCCATGCTCTTTCGTGCAACATTTCGACGCAAAATAGCGTCAACAAATAATACAATGCTGCTGTTCAGAAGTGTGTGTATTTGTGACGCTTTAGAACGTCTATATAAAGCATCACTAATTAATATAATAATGCTATCCAGAAGTGTTCACCATTCGCTTTAAGGCGTCCAAAATTCGTCATTTGTCGACGCTTTTTGGAGTCGTTTCTTAGCCCAGCGCCGCAGTGTTGATTTGTATTCCATGCGTGTAAGTCGCCATTAAGGGTGGCGACTTACGTTGATTTAAGTCGCCACTGACTTACCCTTGCCGTCACGGACCGTTAAATGCGATGACATGGACGGTACATTGGGATATATTTTGAGACGGCAGGTTAAGTGGGAATATTTTGTTTTTAAACTGCCGGAAGGGAAAAGACTCAGTCTAATGAGCGTTCTACTGCTGTTTGGCTATCCAGAAGTTGTACATGATTCACTCTGAATGACTATCGATAAAGACGACAATGAAGCAGCCGAAATGATTATAGGATCCACTGTTCAATTATGAGAAATTGTTGTTAGGAGCTTTTTTGGATAGGCGGATATGTTTTGGGGTATAAAAACTGAAAAAGTATGCATTACACTGGAAATCAATCTTGATAACATTGACCTATGTATCGTCAATGCTATCAAAAAATAACTATATAAAAAAAGGATTAATGCGTAATGTCGTAATATCGTATTAACATAGCATTGAACTCTTTTCTTTTTCCATAGAGCCTTGCATTGAACCTTTTTTTTTTCCAAAACAAATAATCTAGCACTCTAGCATTGAAATTAAAGAGAACTAAAGCACTATAAACTCGCTATACCGAGGCTTGCGCGGTTTGATCATCTAAGCGTTTTCATCCTTCCAGCACATGTTTTTTTTCAAACTTGTTTACTTTGAGAACTGCCTGATAAGTATGAACTTCGATGCCCTTCCTTGCCCTGAATATGAGCCTTTTACGAAATTGGCCGTTTTTGTCCTACCAAGCATTGACCACATCTACTAAAACAAGATCGTCCGACTCCATGCTATTATGCTTTGTTATGCAATAGTTAGCATAAGCCCTTTTAGTAACATGGAGATCTTTGATGTCTAGAGCAATAGGACTATAGGAGTATAAGGCCGATGGGCATGACTTCTTAATTGGCAATTGTGAGTATTATCTATGAAGGAACTATCTATTTATACTTTACAATGCAAGTATGCAATCCTTACTGTCCTGGAATATTAACACTATCCTTACAATTGAAACCGACAAAAAAAAACTCAAATACCTAGCCTAATACTTTGGTAAAGTTTCAAGTTAAGGGACCCATTTTATTGGTAAATTTAAAGATTTTATCATAAAACTTTGGCTGAGACTCTTGTGACTTTGTGAGTATGTGCAATAAGGTTGCCCTCAGAACCGGGCCTGACAATATTCCCACAAAGAAATTTTTAAAGGTGTTAGTTGTGGATTATTAAATAAACGTACGCCAACGAAATTTTCTTACGGATGCGAGTGACTTAGTTACTAGACTAACAGTGCTGCCATCAGTAGCGAAGACCACTCTAATGCACGGGGTTGTTTACTGTGAAGACTAGAGCAAGGAGGTCATCTGGGAGGTGTTGCCGTGTTGTGTGGTTTTATCCTTGATGCTCAAGAAGTTATGTTGGCTATCCGAATAGTTTACGTGAATCTGACTAAAGGTTCATTGATCGAGTAGGATGTGGGGAGATCAGTGACCATCAGATGCGAATTTATTGGGTAACAAAAATGCATACACTAATACTGGAAATCAATAATGCATGATAAGTTGATAGCACTCACATAGTTGATACTTAATAGATATTTATTTATTTATTAGCCAAGAAATACACCCGCACTCAGTTATGATACGACACAATAATAAATGCATCGTCTAAGGATGAAAGCGTAATTAACTTTGCATTTTTTTTCTAGATGAGCCAAGTTAATTACGCTTTCAGGGAAGTAATTTTAAGCTTTGCGAAGTCGATATACTGCCGCCTGGCGGGGGTGGCGCAGTTGGTGTATCTAAAAGTCTCCATTCTTCCAGGACATGTTCTCCTTCGAGCTTCTTTACTTTGAGAATGGCCTCGTACTTATGGACTACAATGCCTTTCCTTGCCTTAAATATGAGCCTTTTACGAAATTTGTCATTTGTGTCCCGCCAAGCTTTAAGCACGCCTACTAAAACAAGGTCGTCTGACTCCCTGTTATTGTGCTTTGTTATGCAATAGCGTGCATAAGCGCCAATAACATAGGCGTCTTTCGATATTGGCATCCACTCTTGAGCAAAAGATGTTGTTAAGGTAAAGAAGACTAACAGACAACATGTGGGTAATAAGGCATGGATCCTCATTTTTCTTTTTTCTTCTTTTAGTTTTCACATAAAAAAATGGTCAATGAGAAAAGTAATTAGCACATTTGGTTATATATATGACAAAAGAGTGGATGAATGATCAACATTGGGTAGATTTAGATTTTATGATTTTTATGAGGTAGATTGCATCTACTTGGGCTTGTAGCATGTTTTAGTTGAGGTTTATGTTCCACAATTGTGTGCCATGTTGTGCGATACATTGGTAATTAATGTGATATCACCCAAAAAAAACGTATGTTAAGTGTAATTGCATTTTAAAAAATCAACACATAACATAATTATAAATGATTGAGACTTAGTGACACACTTCCTCTCAAAAAAACAAAAAAGAGAGTGACACACTTCCTCTCAAAAAAACAAAAAAGAGACTTAGTGACTGACTAAAATGACACGGTGGCATGCTCTTTTGCACATAAGTTCACTTCAGCTCAATTCAATTTTTCTCAGTTGAGCTTAAACGAAAAGTTTTGATCCAGATATCTATTCGCAGTTATTAGTATATCATTGGCTCACCATATAGTTTCGTAGGCGTACAATGTTGATATGATTTTAGTAAGTAATTGAGTGTCAAACAATCAAACAATAAATTCTGTTTTTTTCAGTAAAGTTTAGTTCAACAACATGCGTTATAGAGACACCAAACCTACACTTCCCTCTATTCCATACAATATTTTAAAAGGGGAGCTTTTACCCTAACATTAACATCAAGAGTGCTAGCAAATACGAATTTTTTTGCCTTGAACACCTTACATTATTATAATAATTTAGTAAATTATACAGATTGAACTATCTTAAGAAAAATCAAACAAAATTAACATATCTAATGAATGATATGAATTGAGCAGATTTACAACAACAACAACAACAACAACAACAACAACAACAACAACAACTCCCAGTATGATCCCATGTAAGATAGGGTACTGAGGGAGCCTAATGTACGGAGCCTTACCCCGATTTGGAAAATCGAGAGACTGTTTCCAGAATGACCCACTTAGTACCTTTATGAATTAAGCAGATTTACTCAGATCAATTCTAATTATGGACATTTCCAACTATAGTGCATTTTATTTTGATGTAGGAACAATGAAGGGATGATCGTTCTTGAGGTCTTTGATGAAGAAAAGCCAAGCCAAACCGATAAGCAGAGAAACCAGTACAGGAAATAACTAAAAGAATATATTTAAAAAAATAAAGGTGTTGTCGTGAACTAGTCAAATAATGATATTCGGTTACGGTATTATTCCCAAGCACGACACACATCGAGAGATTGTGTCGAGCGTCGCTCGTTAGCACTTGTGTCAAGTGTCTAAGATGGAATATCGTAGGTACTCGTCGTAAGCGGGATGCCAAGACGTAGTACGCGCGTTGGACTTAATCCCTCGCACTAGCATTCGAATTACCCTCGATGCATCGTCGACACACTAAATGGGTTTTACCCACTACCCTGGCGGTTGACAGCGGTTATGCGCACAGCCCATGATGCAGCGGTTATTGACTAAATAAACGTGGAGTTAGCCCACTCCCCCATGACCCTTGTGGCGGTTATTTCCTGGTCAAATAAAGAGGAAAACGTGGCTAAGGCAAACAGCCACATCACTCGCATAAAACAGTCCTTCCCCGAGTCCCACTAGTGCTATGATCGAATTAAGGAGTAGTGTAGAGATACTAGGTAACTACCCACTACATGTGAGTAACTACTCATTATCCACATAGGCCTTGAGCAACTATATAAAGGCTGAAGAGGAGAGTTTCCCTCATACATTCACACGCATAGACATTCAGTCTAGAGTGAACAGCCACACGCATAGAGAGAGAAAGAGTTCGAGTAGAACACTAACACTCAGAGGTTGGTGTGCAGTGTGATTCTCTTCTTCTCCCTCGTCACCCATCTGAGAGCCTCGACATTCAGTCATTGTGTTGAAGTCCCTTGTCCATACGGTGTTTGCTCATTGCCCCTTGCCCCATGCGAAAAACACACTCCATGTGAGCACTTCCCCTTCCTGTCTCAACTGCCCCTTTGGTTCGGAGTTAAATATTGTGAAGGCTGGTCA
>ONZK01004172.1:59674-74584 GCA_900322385.1 Pharnaceum exiguum
AGCACTGTCAAACTATCCTCACCAGAGCAGCCTGCTAGGATCATTTCTCTCAACTAAAGTCCCCAGGAACCTCCCCAAATAAGTGATCACAATTTTGGTCATCACCTATCCAGAAAGTTCACAGCAAACATTTCTCAACACAGTTTCACCATATTAATAGACCTTAATCAGGAATAAATTATTCCTACTGACACTGACAATTCCAACCCGCCGACTGACAGCCAAAACATAGAAGAAAAGAATTTCAAGGAAGTCTGTTGAAACTGACTAAACCAACAAAGTCAAGTAACTTTTACTCCTGCACAACAATAACTTTCAGGAACTCAAGAGAGCAGCAAACCACCTAAGCACCTCTCACATAATCACATAAATAATCATATGTCTATCAAGGAGTCGGTCATTGCATACCCTGGATGGATTTGCAACAAATATGCGAGCAAGAAGCTGCCTACAGTCCTGTGATATATGAACGTAGTCTGGAATCTTATATTGAACAGCCATTATTCTCTGCAACACCACAAAAATAAAAATGGAGCGACTTTACTAACTTTTTCAGATCACGTCAAACCATGAGAAACCATGTTTACAAAATCATACATTAATGGTCTTCCTGAAATTTTTCGGATCTTCTTGATCTTCGAAAGGATATGCTCCGACCAGCATGACATATAGTGTAACTCCACATGACCATACATCTGCCATCTGAGAACAAAGCAGAGGTCAGAAAGTACAACAAATAGTCGACCCAGATGCATTATTACAATACAGCTAAGGTTCAGGGAAGTCTAATCAAAGACTTGACTTGGCAAGTAACCATATATACAGGGTGGGTAGAATTTCTTCTCCTTTTTTCCGTAATAGTTACAGATTCAACCAATTACGCTGTAATTTGTAATTGAAGTATTCCTAAAACAACCAGCTGATTTGGCCAACAAGGAGGCCAAAAACGTGAGTTGAACTAGCCTTGCCAGCTTAAAAATCGAACAATGGCTAAAATGTCAGCGGAATTTTTCAGCAGTAAAACTTTATAGAGGACAATAGTAAGAACGTATTACCTTGCCATCATATTCTCTACGATGGAGAACCTCGGGAGCGATATAAGCAGGAGTACCAACTGTAGATTTAGGTCTTGAATGCAAAAGGGAAGACTGCAACAACAAGCCTTGGTAAGTGAAACACACATGACACCACACTAGTTAATCTAAAACCACTGCAGTTTAGAACTATAAGATATGCCACTTCTTCATTTGTTGAAAGTAAACGCATCAATAAGCAATTACTTCAAGACTTCTACAACAATCTAGAAAATCATAAAATGAACTAGCTGAAATACATGGACGTGGCATACTTGACACTAACTTATAGCCACCCCTACTTGACACCCATCCCTGAGTCTGACGGATGGCACTGAGCACATGTGCCTAGTTATTCTTCTTAACAAAAACATGTGTTCCCGCAGAAACTTTAAGCCAGAAATGGACACACTTCTAGAATCTAACTGTCACAACTCACATCAGTCCTTTCAAGACATAGAAATGAAAAAAGAATTACCTTGGAATAACCAAAATCGCATATCTTAAGGCGAGGTGCAGGGCTTCCATCCAGAAGAGTATTCTCCAGCTTCAAATCTCTATGACATATTTGCTGGAAAATTGTTATGATACCGATAATCAGATATCAAATCACAGGAAACATGATCCTTCATATAGCCACATAATCCCATAATCTACACAAGCATTACCATTGAATGACAATAGCTAACACCTGAAATAAGCTGCTGGAAGAAGTATCTAGCCTGAAGATATGACATGGAAACAAAAAACATCGTCAATAAACAAACAATCAGAACTCGCTAGGAAAACTATCAAATACTCTCTCGTCTCTCCTACACAAGCAACATGACAATTTACATGGGACGGACATATTATAAAGCAATAATCTGATACTACTTGAGTAACACCAAGACCACTCGAATACTAGAGCAGACAAGTAAAAACCTCATCCTCGCTAAACCTTCCAGCATTGCATATTCGTTCAAACAGCTCACCGCCAGCCGCGTATTCCATCACTATTGCCAGATGTGTCGGTGTCAATACAACCTACATCAATCAAGTATATCAAAACCACTTCTAGTAACATAAATATCAAGTAAAGTTCAATCCTTCTTTTTTCATACCTCTACAAACTAATTTATCAAAAACTCCCTTCAATAATTTAGCTACCATTGAGGAAAATAAAAAGAATTTGAGAAAAAAACAAAAATGATAGATAGTAAAATTCCTAACTTGACTTTATATTTCACTTCACTTAGAACACAACCCAAAAAAAAAGAAAGAAGGAAAGCAGCTGACCTCTTTAAATCGAATGATATTAGGATGGCGCAGAGATTTGTGATTGATGATCTCCCTAGCCACGTTCTCATCAATCTGACATCATCATCATCATCATCATCATCATTAGTTCATTCATCACACAAAGACAACAACCAAAGGAAATATAAAAAAAATAAGAAAAAGACAGAAATATACAGACAGACCTTAGGACCACGCTCGATGTATTTCATAGCAACAAGCTCTCTAGTCTCTTTATTTCTCATTAGCCTTGCCACTCCGAAATTCCCAGATCCTATATCCTTCACTAGCTCATACTTCTCCATCGTATTATCTCCCTTTCTTTCTTTTTTTTACTTTTATTAATTATTATTCTTTCTCACTCAAACAAATAATACCCCCTTTTAACAAAAACAAATCAGGATCAATTTTTGCATAATTCAATCGAAAACAAATAACACCCAGATGATAAATAACTGAGATGACGGATGTGAGTGAGTGTCTGCGTGTATGTGTGAGACAGAGAGAGATGGTATCAGAGAGAAAGAGGGAGAGAGAGAGAGAGAGAGAGGGGATTAGAGTATTGTACTCTTTTTTCCTTTTAGCTTTTTTTTTTCCTTTCTGTGTGCGTTATGTTATGTTTTGTGATAAAAAGGCAGTGAAAAAAGGGAGAATAGAATAATAATAATAGATATAATAAATATCAAGGGGAATATATGTCTGTCTCTGAAGTCTGTATGTAATGTAATGTAAAGACTGTTACTGTTAGTCTAGTCTTAAGTCTTAATTGTGCAGTGCAGTGCAGTAATGTTTACTATATAAAAAAAAAAGAATAAAATAATAATTACGTTACGAGGCTGCTGTGCTGTTAGCCTGTTACTGTTTGGGTGTGCAAAAGAAAAAGGGAAGGGAACCTTCTTCTTCTTCGTCTGCGGCCTACGGGAAAGCAAAGCAAAGCAAAGCAAGGAATGTTTGTGTCGTTACACTTTTATTGACACTAGTGGATAATCGCGCGCGTGGCGCGCGATTTCCAAATAACTGACGGTGGATTTAAACGGTGATATTTCAATTTGTAGAGTATAATTTATATCATTCTTAAAAAAGTTGCGGATCGTGGTGAATAAGCAATATTGAAAAGGGAAATTCTGGTGGAGATTAGATATGCAAAATTCCGGTGTTAAATCTAATTTATATCATTAGCAAGTCTATGCGTGGTGAATGTAGTGGTATTGGATGATTTTAGTAAACACCCACAAATTAAAGCTGGTGAAGTGTAAGAATTTGTCCAAAATTATTTGTCACCAGGCAATGCAACTTCCCCCCGGTTATCGCGTCTGTTGTTCTTCAGTTAATTATTTTTTATCCGAGTTTTATCCTATATAATTGCCACAGCTTTGAAGGTACCCCCGCTATCATTCTCCTATGAAACCAATGTCGCTTTCCATCACCTCTAACTCTAAGGACATTTTCATCCGTCCTATTCTACAACAACAACAACAACAACAACAACAACAACAACAACAACAACAACAGTCCCAGTATATCCCATTTAAGACAAGGTACCGAGGGAGTCTGATGTACGCAACCTTACCTCGATTTGAAAATCGAGAGACTGTTTCCAAGTAAATAAAATAGAATATAAGAGTAATAGACTTTATCATTCTAAACAAATAGTAAACATGACATCATAAGAGATCAATTATCCTCTTTCCTTTTCATCAGAATCAACAAACCATACGAAGGAGCCATACAAAGTCACTTGAAACAATCAACAAATACTAATTCTTTTTCCCCTAAATGGTTAAAAATGCAAAAGTACTGAGGAAAAACATACACCGCATGCACCTTCTTTCTTTGGATATTTCTCTCCACATGATTACTTGTCTATCTTGGGATTTGAGATCGTCTCATATCTCTCTACTGATGGGAAATCCACTCCTAGTCGTTTTTTTTTTTTGCTTTGAGACGAAGCCTACAAACAACTAATCTGCCATCGCCCCTTCCCTTCTTATTTCCCTCGCCCTTTCATTTCATTCCTTTCCCTCTCTCCCTTACTATATTTCCTTCACCATCTCCCATTTCTCCCTTTTCCGATCCCCTTCTCTATTTTCCTCTCTAGCTTGCTCTCTATCACTCATTCCCTAATATCACCACCCCTCGATCACTCATTTCACATTTTCACGATATTCTCAAAATCGTGCACTGTGGTAGTTCTTGCATTCAAACATACCAATGATTCTAACTCATTAATTTGAAAATTTATTTTATCAATTACATAATTAGTATCCACTTGTTTTGTTCTAAAAAAAATATACATTCCTTCATTTTCTCTTGTATTAAAGGAAAGCTTAGCGAACAACACATTACACATGAACATTCTCTTTTATAATTTCAATTTAAACAACCTTATTTTAGTGTATAATACTATAATATACCATTTATCTCAAAACTCAATGCCAATTAGAGCTGTTCAAAAGCGGTCGCGGGCTGGGTACGGGTCGGGCTTTAAAATGAAAATTGTGTCCATTAGTAATTACGTGCCGGGTTGAGCTTGATTTGCGGGCCTACTTTGATGTCCATGTCCGCCCATTAGCTTTATGGACGGGTCCTAACGGGCTTTGCCGGTTTTTTCTTAATAAAAAAACTATTTAACATTATTAATCGTTGATAAAAATTCAAAACTTTAAGGGGGAATGTAATAGTCAAGCGTTTCAAATTTCAAGTATAAAAGATTCAAACTATCATCCAATCGAAATATTCAGTCATCTAAACAAAGTTTCACAAAATAAAACATTTCTATTTCTTCGTCAAAACTGTAAAACACCAAAATCTCTAATAATAATCAATGTACACTATTTGTTGTCCATGACCGCCCATGTTAGTTTAAGAGCCGGGCTGCCCTAAACTTGAATTTTTTTCGAGAAATCAAGTCCATACCCTTAAAAAATAGCGGGCGATCTGAATGGGTCTCATGAACCGTCCCGCTCGTGAACATTTCTAATGCCAATGTTGCTTGAAGATAATGTTTCTAACTTATTCATCTGTCAAAGCAGCCTTACCTTTCTCTTTCTCTTGTACAACATTACTTAACTTGTCTAAATAAAATGAATTCATCTCATTAGCTCAAATGTCAAACAACAAATTAGCATTCCAAAAACAAATGTAACTGCTCACCATACTAAATTTGCTTCTTTAACCACAAATAATTACAAAAATTATACATCCTTTAAAAGTACAATCAAGGAACTATATTCTTGGAATCCTGGAACTACTTATCAAGAACAAGGTCTATATATCTATTGAAACTGAAAGAAGAAAATTCTTCCACCTCCCACATAAAATTCTTCCGCTTTGCCACCCAATTCTGCATGTAAGTCGAACTGTTAGAACAAAAAAGAGACAAAGAGATCAACTACAGTAAACATAGTTGGAACTCCTTCCACTCATGTAAGAACATAACAATCAGTCCATGTCTAAGTTTAAAAAATTAAATGTGAGAATGAAACTGGCTGGAAACAAAGATTGAGGTTCTATTTTGTTCGGCTGGTTGAAAGTGTAACTGTACTGGAGAAAACTGAACTTAGAAAGAACTGAACTTAACTGAATTGGAGTAATTATAGTGTAAATATAACTAAACAATTAATTGAAAAAAACTGAACTGAACGGGAAGAACTTAACTTAACTGAAAAAAACTGAATTTAACTGACCTGTAACAAATAAGTTGAAAAAAACATTGAATTTATTCTCTGCGAAGGACACCAAGTCACCAAGGCTTTATATTCTATGCGGGACCCCTCTGAAGTACTATCATTCTTGTTACGGCTTGCAAGGTGGAAAAGGAACTCTTTATCCAGCTAAGCCAGTGAGGAGACAGCCACTTGAGCCAGTTTATTTTTGATAACGGTCAAGTGAGCTCGATCAGTCATACACTCATACTCCTCTAGATGTTCACATGTAGAAAATAACTAAATACCGAGTAGTTCAGGAACGCATAGGCTTTGGGACTTGTCGTTTTGTCTGTATAGTTAGGTGCTTTTTGGTGTCAATCAAACTCTGTAAGCAATGGAGAATGTACTGCAAGAGTTGATTTCTTCAAATTTGACGAATAGTGTCAGTTGGCTACATTGTTGCGTTGAACTAAACAATGCATAAGTCACTATCTTTCCTTTAAAAAAATTGCTCTACGTTTTTACATTCAAATGGAAAGGGAAAAGGTTCGCTATTGAAAAAAAACCAACGGTGTCCAACCGACTTCAGTGTCCTGGAGAAGGAATCAACTCTGACAAGATATTAAATGTAGTCCCGTCAAAGATATGATGCAGTCTCATAAGACCACAGTTGCCTAGTCAAGAAGCAATCCTTGAGCTCTGATCACCAATACTAATCCTTGACATGCTTGGCAAGAAGCAAAGAGTCTATCCTTTCTAAGATTAGGAGGTACAAGATAATAATTCTTGGTTAAGATGCCACTCCCTCTGAGATCCCCCGAGTACATCCCGGCCCCCGAGTAAACCCATTGAATGGGGACTACGATCGGTTGTTGTTGTTGCCTCTGAGCATGTCAAGATTGAAACTACTTCTCCCTTTAATCTCCCAAACCTTCAACTTTCATTGTCTAAGAAATTCAACGCCTGAGCTCAAGAAGTTTCCTAAAACCCAGCTGAAACCCAGCTCATGAGTGTACTGCTCAAAACCCCAACCCGCACTCCTTTCTCCATCCCCCCTCCTACTTTATAGTGGTTTATAGTGGCAGTATCAGGCTATCAGCTACCACTTCTCATAGCAGGCTTCAACTCCCCCTTGCTATCCCTACACTTGAACAAATATAGTACATCTCATGGTGAACAAATACACCAAAGAGCCACAAAATTTCACAAAAAAAATCAACAAAAAATGATTCTCTTCCCCTCAAAAGGTTAACATAAAATGCAAACATATGCAAGAAAATAACACAGGGGCATGGAACTCATTGAGAACCACGATCATGACCCATCTATCTCTTAAAGTTCTGAGTTAAAACATCAACACATAAATGTGCCCTACATTCTCAAAAAAATAGCAACAACCTAAGGCAAATGAAAGAATATCGAACACGTACAAAAAAACTCTCCTGAATTCTCAATAATCAAAAGGCCAATACAAAAGGAGAATGCAAATTAAGATACCCAAACCAACCTCTAAATGCACTTCTCTTAGTGGTGTGGACTCATCACTATGGACACGCTTTCTTCTTCCTGTCCTTCCGCTAGTTCTCTCAACTTGATCACTT
The DNA here is from genome assembly GCA_900322385.1 of Pharnaceum exiguum. Lineage (NCBI taxonomy): Eukaryota > Viridiplantae > Streptophyta > Magnoliopsida > Caryophyllales > Molluginaceae > Pharnaceum > Pharnaceum exiguum. The sequence continues at coordinate 67,274 of ONZK01004172.1, forward strand.
ATTGCAGTTAGAGCCCGTCTCCCTGGCGACGAGTTATCCGCTCTCGGGTCAAGTTGTTGCTTGGAGACCAAGCCTGCAAACCAACCAAAGAGAACCATTCAATCAATATCCAGCCTCATTACACTTGTATGTTGCAAGCTAAATAGTGAAGAAGTCAAGATGACTTGGGATGAAAATAAGTTGAAATGACCAGTTAAGTATTATGTGTTTTATCCTTTTGCTTGGACAAACTGAAACTTGAATCTAAAAATAAGTTCATGATTGGAATTTGAGTTGTTTTGTCAAATAATCTCCAACCTCTATCTTATATTCTTGGAAACAATAGAGTTGGCGACATCCTGAACCTCAAACAAATAAGAGCTGACATTTATAACTCCAAACCTAAACAAGGTCTAAAGAAACCAAATGGCATGTCTGCACACACTCTGGTCAGCTGCTTCAAGGGTTGTTGACCTCTTTCCATTAATACTCTTTCCCTTAGGAAGCTGTATAAAAGATGTATAAAAGATCTCGGTTCAAAAGGATTAGATTAATGATTCTTAACCTTACTGGATGATGTAGACATGCACAAATTTGACTATATAGGTAAACGAAATGCAAATAAGTCAATGCCTGATGCTAAGAGCCAATTGATGATATACCCAAGCAAATATAGAACCCTACTACATTTTCCTAAATTTCAAATGAAGTTAATAATCAGATCACAACCCCCATAATCCTGCTTCCAACCTTATCTCTTTTATCTCCCCTCAAGACGCAATTGTCACCTATTCATGAGCTCCATTATTGGTATCGTTAAGAGATGATACAACCAATCTTATAGTTCCAAGATTAGGAGGTTAGAATCACACCATCCCTACGATTAATATTATTGTCAATTGTAGAATACACACACCAACTCAATGACGCTTGAGAATTAGAGCTAGAATGGAACACCTAATAAAAATAAAAATAGAAAAACAAAGGGAGCGATAATTAGCAGCTTGCCACTTATTAGCCTATGAACCTTTTCCCAACATCATAACACCACTCTTAAACTGCTCACAGCTCAATTTAATTACAAACAAACAGAGTTCAAACTTGTCAATCACCTCATCAGGACGAAATAACTCACAATTCATTGACCCAAACACAGTGAAACTCAATCAATATGAAAAATGTGAATATGTGTCTTTCAGCCTCCATTATACAATACACTACAAATAAATCAACCCATCCGCAATATATTAGCCTAGCCCTTCCTCTAAAGCGTCAGATCTGATATTCTTCTTCTTCTTCAACTTCTCTCCCCCCATCTCAAACAATTGATTCTATCATATTCGAACCCGAATTTAACATTTTTTAAAAAAAGGAACTTTCAAAATTTTGGAAGCATACCGCACAAAGGATGTGCGACTCGATAGGCTTCTAAAATATCCCAGCTACCCTCCAATTAATTCTTTGCGTCATCTTTGTCACTTGTTTTCAGAGCATTTTTTCCTTCAATTTTCATTATTTCATATCAATTCAAAATTAAACTACATCAAAGCAAGACGCACTCAGACGGCAAAAGGCACATGAAAACACGACTTAAATTGACAAATTAACATGTTCCATCTGTAATGAACATGAAATAGCATGGTTGTAGGTAGTGTATCACTGATTATAATCTCTCTCCTCCCATTTTCCTCACTCCATATGTCCCTTGGTCCCTCTCCCTAAGCCTCCCCCCTTCTTCAATCCTTTCCTCTCCCTCTCCAACCAATGCCATATTTTCCTCCTCACAATCATTAATGTTGAGCACAGAGAATAAAATGGAGCACAATACCACATTTCCAGTCAGTTGAATGTCTGTTTAAAGGGAAGTAGAACAAAAGTTCATTGCTGATTCAAACTACGTTTTCGCTTCTCACAGTGGCAGACAAATGAAAACGTGAAATTTTAAAAAAAAAGGAAAAGAGGAAGTGTTGCTACTAAGAAACAGTCTTAAAATAGTATATGGTGTCTATGAAAAGGCATATATCACAAAAAGCTAAACATAACATGAGTGAATTTCTAACATAATTACATTATTTCAACATCTGGAGGAAGAATTTGAGATTGCAGCAGCATATGAATGCAATAAGAGAATTAAAAAGTCAAGTGAAGAATGAAGAAGATAAAACGCATACATGTGAACTTTGGCCTCTCTATTCTGAAGAAGATTTTGGTTGCCCTGATCTCTGTACATTGGCAATAGAACAACCAAACTCTGTAAATGGCATATGTGAACACAGTTAAACAGAATGAAATGAAGAGAGAGAATGGAGCAGCGGGTCTAATGTCAATGTGATTATACCTTGTAAGAGCCGTCATAATGCACCCGGCGCCCTTGATTCCTGGCCTCCCTCGGCTTCTCAACCTCTTCTTCCATGCTAACTGACAATATTGGATACAATGGCTGGCTTCATGTATAAGCAGCAAAAAGTTTCTATCCGAAGAAATTATCAAACTTCACACAATTAAGTTACACCTCAAATTTATAGTGAAATGACAACTAATAAGGGTATATAATTCTCCACCTTCCAAAACCCTATCAACATCTATATACAACAAAAGACAATATACCATTTAGAGATACATACTCAAATAGTTATCAAAAGGTTTTTTTTTTTGATACAAAGAAAAATGACATAAGGCATTTTACAGATCAGAAAATTACTTGAGACATGCGAAGGATCATTGGTTTGATCTGCAACATCTGAAGTAATCAAGACTTGAATATTATAAATCTTGAATCATCACTTTCATACACCGACAAAGAATGAAACTTCCCTAATTCATGAAACTCGGATCAAGTTTTAGCCCACAAAGTTAAATCAGTTGGGAAACATGGGGAAATATACAATAGCAGTAATATCAATCTCTAAAATTAAAATTAAAAATACAAAACAACAGATATATGTAGAGGGAGGAGTTCCTTTTAGGGTCAATGGCTGAAATAAGATTAACCCGTAAACATAAATTAAATTGAGAAAATACAAATGAATTCACCAATCCATTGCAAATACTAAAACTACCAAAAAGCTGTAAAAATGCCAATTAATCAACCAGTAAGGCTTTCACAGCTCTACCATTTCATCAATTGTAACTATATTTTGACCTCAAATTATCAAGAATTTCACCAATCAAAGTTGCACCAACAATTTCATTAACAAAAAAACAACAACAATTGAGCACGGACAAAACAATTATTTAATTAGAACGGACCAAATATTGGCAATACATTTGATTCTGATAAAGCATGTCAAGTCTCGCAAGCACAGGAGATGCTATTGCTAACTAAAAACTTTTTGTTGTATTTCTTCACGAGCGGGTTGATTAATTTTTTTCGGTGCACAGAGCTGACCTAATATTGACAATATATTATGCTTATCACTTGACTTACCATCCATTATCACTTGACAATATATTTTTGGTCTAAATTTCCAATTATGGTAAGTCTCAAATGTAATTTAAATAAAGAACATCAACAAATGACCCTGTAAGACCCTGTTGAGTGAAACCAATGGTAAGATAGTTATGTGGTCACAGCATACTAAGAAAAAAAAACATCAAAATTCTCCAGCTTCAAGCCATCAAAACAAAGAGATTGGATAAAATGCATAAGCTCCCCTCTTTGATTTCTAACAACAATAACATTAAAAAAGCTCATTCATTTTACCAGAAAGACCAAATTATTATTAGAGAAAACAGTTGTGACTAATAATTATGAAAGTGATCAACAAAAACCTTAGATTTAACAATAAAATCTCAAACAAATTTGCAATAAACAATTCATCAACATACATTGAGATTCAGCCAACCAAAACCATTATTTGATCATAGAAGAACAAGACTGTGAAACCATTGACCATGGCTGTCACAATGAACAAACAGCGATTTGTGAGACCATTAGCCATGCCAAGAAAAGGAAAAAATATTGAAATACCTTGAAGGGAAAATTGGAAAACGAAAAAGGAAAAAGGAAAAAGGAAAAAGGAAAATTACAAATTCACAATACCTTAGAGGCTGCAGCTCGATTAGAACATTCTCATCTTCTCTCATCTTCTCAGATTCTGTAAATAAAAGAAATACACCAAAAACCATAACCCCAATTACATATCTAATTATCTACTTCTAACAATATATAGAGACAGAGAATAATAGACTTGATAATTATTTATCAAAATAATAAAAATATAACAAAGTAAAATTTAAAAAGAAATACCTTTAAATTATCTTTTTCGGGGAAAAAACGGGAAAAAAAAGAGTAGATAAAGGTCGTTGATGCTGTTATTGTTGCTGTAGGTTGGCCTGGGCTGCACAGAAAACAGAAACAAATTAGAAGGGAGAGGGAAAGAGAGAGAGCACGCAGCAAGCAAACAGATAATGAAATGAGATATGTGTGTGAGAGAGGGAACCTGTACATGGCAGATACTGGAAAGGAAAGGAGGAGAGGAAATTGGGGATGGAAATCGGGGAAGGAAGCCTATCCCAAGATAATAATTGAAGAGATTGCTAGTTGAGTGAGTGGAGTGGAGGGAATTAGGGGAAAGTCGAGAGAGTGAGAGACTGATAGTGAGACAGGCTATGGCAGGGTATGGGAAAAGATACTGCCCACGTTAAAAGGAGGACTTGAGTCAACTGGGCCTCAAGGAATGGGGAAAGCCCAGCTGAAGCAATAAAAAAAAGTCCAAAAACCCACTTCTATTCATTTCGAATGAATACTATTCATTGCTTCGAATTACTATTCCAATTGAGCTCGCACTATTCATGAGATTTCTTTGGAGAGCTTGGGAGCAACTCGCTCTTTTTAAGGTAGTAAGATTTATTTTATTTTACATAGCACCTGTGTTTCTCTTCTGTCACGGGCTTTTGTGCTTGCTTTATGTCCCCATCCTTCTATTCTACGAGTACTTCTTAATTGTCCTCTTTTCATTCAATTCCATTCAATTGAATGGGGGTTCATGTTACAAATGTGATACTTAAATCCAACAAGATATTGCTAATAAACTCTTTTTGGGGTTTATATACTTGTTGTTATAGAACAAGTTACTAAAAGGTTAGATATAGTCATATAGATGACGTTGTTTTTGTTGATTTCTATTACAAAAATTATGAAAGAGAAATTGATCAAATTTTAAGGGGTATAAGTCTTCATAATTAGAATTTTAGGAATTAAAAATATCTTCTATCAATCATGTGATATTTTGGTCCAAGTAACATAGGGACTACCTAATTTCCTAATTCGTCGACTGTACTCCCGGTTGGACGTTGCTACGTACGCCCCTATACGTAGCTATACGGCGCGGGTATACGAATACGTATTCGTATACCGCGCTCAGTACTATAAAAAAACGGCTGAACTCAATCTCTCTCCTTACATTTCCTTCCTTTCAAGAAAACTGTTCCCCCTTTCTCTCCCCCCTGTTACACCCCCACTGTCATTCTCTCTCAACAAACTAGTCACAAAACACATCAAAACACTCGCAAAAAAATGGCGAAGTAGAAAACCAACGAAGAAAACACAAAAGAGCCATTAAAAAAGGACAAAGTTGTGACGAGAAAAACCAAAAGTAAGTATTAAAAGCATCATCACAAAAAATCAGTTTTATTGTGTTATTATTTTCTGGTATTGTTTTTGTGAAAACCCTAGCCTTGTTTTGTGACGCCCATTTAGTTTTGTGATTGCTAATGCCTGTTTTGTGATCCGCTCTGAAAAAAGAGAGGGTGTCCTGTTGAGGAATTTGTCGTTTTGTGATGGCTGAGTGTTGTTTTGTGACACCCATTTAGTTTTGTGACTGCTAATGCCTGTTTTGTGATCCCCTCTGAAAAAATAGAGGGTGTCTTGTTGAGGAATTTGTCGTTTTGTGATGGCCGAGTGTTGTTTTGTGACGCCCATTTAGTTTTGTGACTGCTAATGCCTGTTTTGTGATCCCCTCTGAAAAAAGAGAGGAGGTCCTTTTGAGGAATTTGTTGTTTTATGATGGCTGAGTGTTGTTTTGTGACGCCCATTTAGTTTTGTGATTGTTAATGCCTGTTTTGTGATCCCCTCAGAAAAAAGAGAGGTGTCTTGTTGACGTATTTGTCGTTTTGTGATGGCTGAGTGTTGTTTTGTGACGCCCATTTAGTTTTGTGACTTCTAATGCCTGTTTTGTGATCCCCTCTGAAAAAAGAGAGGAGATCCCGTTGAGGAATTTGTTGTATTGTGATGGCTGAGTGTTGTTTTGTGACGCCCATTTAGTTTTGTGACTGCTAATGCCTGTTTTGTGATCCCCTCTGAGAAAGAGAGGGGGTCCTGTTGAGGAATTTCTTGTTTTGTGATGGTTGAGTGTTGTTTTGTGACGCCCATTTAGTTTTGTGACTGCTAATGCCTGTTTTGTGATCCCCTCTGAAAAAAGAGAGGGTGTCCTGTTGACGAATTTGTCGTTTTGTGATGGCTGAGTGTTGTTTTGTGACGCCCATTTAGTTTTGTGACTACTAATGCCTGTTTTGTGATCCCCTCTGAGAAAAGAGAGGGTGTCCTGTTGAGGAATTTCTTGTTTTGTGATGGCTGAGTGTTGTTTTGTGACACCCATTTAGTTTTGTGACTGCTAATGCCTGTTTTGTGATCCCCTCTGAAAAAAAGAGAGGGTGTCATGTTGACGTATTTGTCGTTTTGTGATGGCTGAGTGTTGTTTTGTGACACCCATTTAGTTTTGGGACTGCTAATGCATATTTTGTGATCCCCTCTGAAAAAAGAGAGGGGGTCTTGTTGAGGAATTTGTTGTTTTGTGATGGCTGAGTGTTGTTTTGTATTTGTTGTTTTGTGATGAGTGAGTATTGTTTTGTGATGCCTGAATATTGTTTTGTGACCCCCCCTCTGAAAAAGTTCTTTTTCGGTGTTTATTTGTTTTTGACTGTAATTGTCTTGTGACTGCTCAGGTATCTCTTCAGATGAACATACAACACTCAACAAAAAATTGCAGGCTCTAAAGAAAAGAAAAAAGGATGATGATGAGAACGAAAAAGCAAAAAAAGAGGAAAGTCCCTGAACAAGACTCGGAGTCTGAAGAAGAAGAGTCGAGTGAAGATGAAACTGCTGATGAATCAAAAAGGTATCGGAAAAAAAATTGTTTTGGTTTTTTTAAAAAGTTCCCAGTTCCCAGTAGTTATGAGTCGTTTTTTGTGATATGCGTTACAAAATATGATGCGCAAAAAAAAGACACACATAGAGGGGGGCTTTTATTAAAAAATATTACAAAAAAAAAGCGTACATAACACACAAAATAAAAAAGAGATCCTTATTGAAAAAAGCTGTAAAAAAAATAA
>ONZK01004173.1:0-46450 GCA_900322385.1 Pharnaceum exiguum
TGGGTTAGGGGGTACTTACGCGCACACTGCGTGTCCAACCTCATGGTAAGCCACTAAAATTTTGCTCTTTCCATCTGTTATCTTAGTTCCCTCCATTCCTGCTACAATGCGGTCAATTGAATCGTCAAGTTCTTCAACTGTAATCCTGTCCTTGCCTCTCCGGCCAGCAAGAATTGCTGCTTCATTCATGAGATTGGCCAAATCTGCTCCACTAAATCCAGGAGTTCTCATGGCGATGACGTTAAGAGAAATATCCTTGTCTAGCTTCTTGTTGCTGCTGTGCACTTTCAGTATCTCTTCCCTTCCCTTGACATCAGGAAGTCCAACAGTGACCTGTAAGTGCAACAAAACAACTTTGAATTTGAAATCACAAAGAAAAGAAATGATATGATGATAACTTATCTGCATCACTATTGAGTACTCAGACATAAAATCAAACCTGTCTATCAAAACGACCAGGCCTAAGCAAAGCTTGATCGAGAATTTCAGGCCGATTAGTAGCAGCAATAACAATAACTCCAGTATTTCCAGTAAACCCATCCATCTCTGTGAGCAACTGATTTAGAGTCTGCTCTCTTTCATCATTCCCACCGCCTATGCCTGTTCCTCTCTGCCTCCCCACAGCATCAATCTCATCAATGAACACCAAACATGGTGCATTGGCCTTGGCCTTGTTGAATAAATCTCTTACTCTAGAGGCTCCAACCCCAACAAACATCTCGATGAATTCTGAACCTGAAAGAGAGAAGAAAGGCACCCCTGCCTCCCCTGCTATTGCCTTGGCTAGCAGGGTTTTTCCTGTACCAGGAGGTCCGACTAAGAGAACTCCCTTAGGGATTCTGGCTCCAACTGCTGTAAACTTTTCTGGTGTTTTTAGAAACTCTACAATCTCCTGAAAGTCTTGCTTTGCTTCATCTACTCCAGCAACATCATCAAATGTCACTTCAGTGTTCGGCTCCATCTGGAACTTGGCCTTGCTCCTGTTTCCCCGCATATTGATAAAAGGATTAAGTCACAAAACATAAATTGAAATGGATAACTGCATACATGTCACATAATGTGCAGGTAATCTGATAAGTGATTGCAACTCTACTGAAAAAAATAGACTGATTGAAGTCTTATTGAACCCAGAGAAAGCTTGTATTCCTCACTTTGCTACTCAAAATAGCACTTGTTGAGTTGTTGACATAAAGGCAGTGATCAGTTTAGCATTACGCACATCAGAAATTGGAAAAACATTCAGAAGTTAAGTTAAATTGCAATCAAATAATGGTCGGTTTATGTGCAACAATACTCGGTATACTCCCATACTGAATGGTTCACAATAGAAACAGAAATGAAGAGTGTACAGCAGAATAGCAAAATTCAAAACTTACCTTCCAAGACCAAAGGGCAAGTTTGGTCCACCTAGACCGTCTTTCCTAGAAGCCCTCCAGAACAAAGTACCAAGAAAGATCAAAGGAAAAGCAAGGTAGCTAAGCAGCATGTCAAGAACAGCAGCAGCTACGTTGATCTCAGGGAGATATGCAGCAAAGTCTACTTCTTTCTCCCTCATCTTCCTCACAAGCTCTGGTGGCAAACCAGGCAACTGAACCTTCACTCTTTGAACCTTATTTAGTGCAGGATCATAAATCTCCACGATTGCTGACTGCCCGTTTTCAACTAAGTCTACCTTCCTCACTACTCCTTCATCCAAGTACTTTAAGAACCTTGAATATGACATCCTGCTTGAAGATGTTTCTTGTGGACTTGGAGGACCTAATTGTTCCGCTTTCGCGGTTTTTGGCCCAAGACCAGCTCCTGTAATCAAGGCTAGGCTAGTTGAGGTCAAAAGCCTCCTTCTTGGGATTACTCTAGAGTCATGTTGTGGTGCCTTATTATGGCATGTGTTTTCTTTGGGTACGTGATGAGTTCCCTTTGCAATGTCCTGTGGTTTGCATACTGGTGGGGAGATAGTTAAGGATACTGCTGGCGCCATACTTAGTTTACACACTTTAAAACTGAGTTCAGGGATTTTTTTTTGTTTTTCAAATGCTGAATTCAGAATGTTGATAAACACACAAGTATGTAATCAAAGCTGATAGGCATATATATGGTATAAATAGAGTTTTTTTTGGGGACGATTCTAGTACTTTGTAAACATTCTTGGGGTCTTTTCAACAACTGATATTTATGAATTATGAAATCAACTTCATACATAAAGAAGCATCTGGAAAAGCCTCAATCTTCTGTTAAGCTGGACGATAATAGCATAGCGGGTTCGATTAAAACTTTGCATACGTTGATGTTATTGTCATCCTCATCCATTTGGTGCGTAAGAGAAGTATAAGTTAAGGTCTCAACTCACAAGGAAGTTGACATTTGACAAAATTAGCGTCTTTTTCACCTTCGTATGCCAACCAGAAATTAGGCTTATTATTTAAGCCATACACTTGGGGGGAAGAAGTGAACTTGGGCCTTCAAATAGCGTACGCAAGAGTTCTAGAGTTAGAGCCTAGACCATTCCGCAACACACATGTAGCGTTTTTTTTGTTATGGCATTCTGTTTCTAACACACTTGAAACTTACTTTGAATTGGTGTCGAGTTTTTCCTAAGAAAAAACTTTTGAGGGCCCAAATCAACAAGCTTATTGACGTTGAGTTTAAGTTTTTTGTAATCTAAATTTGTTATTAATATTGAAAAATATAATTTGAAAATCAACTTTTGTGTTACGATGCAATCTCTTTCACGGGTAAACTAAGAGCATGTGCAATGGTTTGCTTGAAAGTTGCCTTGGTCCTATATGGCATATGCCTCAAGAGTGCTTACCATTGCACATAGTCTTTGGAAGTGGCTTGGGTGGAATCCAAGACTAAGAAGTTGCTCCCTCAAGCAACTTCTCACAAAGTTGCTTCACCCATTTAATTATTGTTTTCTCATCTTCTATTTGTATCTCTCTCCTAAGTCACAATTTCATGTTTTTTATATATTCATTTTTATCTATGTAATGTTATCCTAGAAAGTTGCTTACCATTGCACATAAATTACAATATTGATTGAGAATGACATGACACCTTCAAGCAACCTCATAAATCTCCTACTATTGTGCATTTGTGCATGCCCTTAAGGCCATGTTCATTTGTGTACCATCTATTAATATTGAAAAGTATATCAAATAATCTCCTGTAAGTTTTCTATGTATCAATATTACCCCTACTAAAAAAATTATTCTTTATAATTAATAATTACAGTTACCATCAGCTTCAGCTATTTCAATATTCATAGCTTTATCTTCAGCTATTTCATCTGAACACCCTTATACCAATACTACCCCTACTAAAAAAATTATCTTATCTATAAGCTTTACCTTCGGCTATTTCATCTGAACACCTTAATTAGATTATCTAATCAGCTTCAGATTAAGCTAACTCATCAGTTTTAGCTACCTAATCAGCTTCAACTACCTAATCAGCTTCAGCTAAGTTTGCCGAACAAACCCTTTTACACAAAAGTTTACCCAATCTCTTTCAAATAAAAAAGAAAATCTACCATCTACTCGAGTCTATGTGGATCCCTTCAAATAAAAAAGAGAATCTACCATCTACTTGAATCCACAGAGAATCGAGTCCCCAATATAAGGGTTGAATACGTTATTTCTTCTACTTGAACAACTACCTTTTAAGATTTTTAACATATTACAATTAAGCATATTTTCTATTAGTAATTTTGTCTTGTGTTCAACTCTAGCGAGTTTATGTTCTTTATTGGCTTATATCAACCAAGTATATTCAATTTAATTCAGTGTAAGGGAACGGACATTAGATATAACTATAAGCATTTAGCATATTATAAATTTATAATCATATTAATATCTTTGACCGATCAAAACCACTATAAAACTTGTTCGGTGGAGAACAATTTTTACCTAATCAAAATTTTCATAATAGATTTTCGATCAATGGTATTTTGGAAAATATTGCACCTAACTACTAATCAAATAACTTCTCCAAACCTAAAATTCTTAGGTACACTCGATGATACGTTTACATCATTTATTGTTTTTGCAAAATATTACCAACATATATCGTTAGACACCTTTTTGATGTTAGTCAGTATATTTATTATTAGTCACAAATTCATCCGATGTACGTGTACACTCGGTGTACCAAATACTTTTATCTCCAAATAGGGCCAAAGTGGTAACATTGTTAGAGTGATAAACAACTCCTTACTGCTAAAACAAAGTATTGGATTTAAGTCTTGACATACGCAGAAACTCTGATTAAGAGACTCACCACCACATTTAGATGTATAACCAAGTTAGGTCCGAATGTAGTTGGGTGAAGCTCTTGCACCTATAAAAAAAGAAGCCAAAGAGGAGTATAAGTAACCCGACAGAAATTTATCCGATTCAAAACCGACCCCAAAAAAATGGGTCACGAATACCCGAACCCGAAAAACCTACTAAAATTTAGGTTGACTTGAGACCGGCCGAAACAACCCCTTTATCCAATGAAATATTTATTAATGTACCTTTTGCAATTTCAATTTATTAAAAATATAATTAAATAATAATATTTTTTTAAAAAATTAAAATAATATTGTAATTTAAATAAAATATATTTATATTTAACAAAACAAAATATGCAAATCCGTTTGGTCAAACCCGACTCGAAAAATTACAACCCAAAATAATCGAACCCGAAATAACCGATCCCGAACCTGACTTCCCAACCCGATGCCAATTCTAAATACAAGCCTCTAAATAAACATGAACCGTTGTTAATATTTTCAGGACTTTGTCTTGGCACAAAGAACAAAGAAGCATAGAATGACCCAAATCAACAACCTTTTTTGTTCCCCACTTAAATACTAGACCAAGGCTATGCACGTTTGATATTGCACTGTCTCTTTCTCAAGTCTTTTGGTCTTTCCTTTTCACATTCAGGCTCGTACAAAGTCATTAAACTTTAACATTAAATAAGAACACATTATTTGCCACTACAAACCTTTCCCAAGGCTTTCTTATTTGCTTGGGCACCAATCTGCCTTGAGAGATTGAGAGAGTAGAATGAACAAGATGATAGAGAAAGCAAAGGAAGAACTAGAGTTGCTTGAATATCATCATCCTGATGGCTTTGATTTTCTCAAACTTGAGCTTAATTCATTCATCTCTTTTCTCCAGTCCCAGCAAATTGATGGCCCTTTACCTGCCACTTCTACTGCCACCACACAAGGTGAAATAACCCTCTTCTCTTCTTGTTACTAGTACAGTTTATCTTCCCTTTCTCATGTTATGAAACTTCTGTAAGGTGCAAGTTTTTTCCAACAAGTGACTGGTTTGGCATTGTTAGTTTGCTACACTTGTGGCCTAAGGTCACAAATTAGTTTAACTTTGCTTATAAAAAAGTTTATACTTTTGTAGCATCAACAAGCATGAAGAGGAAAAGGCTCTGCGTGAAAAGAAGGAAGTTGAACGACGATCAATGGGACATAAAGGATGACATTAAATGTAGTGTTGAGCATACCAAGATGATGAAGCAGCAGCAAAGAGATAGAGTTGATGTAGTCCTTCAGAAAGCTCAGGCTTGCTTGCGGAAGATTCAGGACGTTAAAGTCAGTTTAATCTGCTAATTAATGACTAAAACTTTTGTATATCTAAGGGGTTAGTGTGCGTAGTTGTGTACTGAGTAAATTCCGTAGCCTTTCTTTTGGTCGTAGGGGTCATAGAGTCGTGGGTTGTAGAACGTAATCCTGACTGTATTTTATTTGCGGCAGTGATATGTCAATGTCAAATCTTTTCGTATGCACCATGTCCTTTTAGTAACCCTTTTCTTAGGCCCTAATCATCACAGTTCGAAAGAAACGTGAATAATCAGCGGGACTGGGAAAAGATGAACTGATGAAGTCTCTTTGTCTTCAATTCTTCATAAACAAGATGCGTAGCCTGATACAGTACTTTTTTTTTTTTGCATAAAGAAAACTTGACCTGCATCTAGTGCATCGATTAGAATTTTCGGAGCTCCTTGGTAGCCGTTAACACCCGAAAGCTGCCCCATTATTAATTTACATAACGGCTACTTCAATTACATATGCCTGTCGGCCTCTGGATCCTCTCCAATACAGAAGAGCTGCACTCGTGGCCTGTGCCCTTTCTCCAGTCTAAAAGAAACGGGATCCTATGTGATTTGTTCCAATTTCCAAATCGATTAGCGTCAAGGAATCGGAAAATTATAAAGCACCACAATGCTCACTACAGTACTTTCCCGGATTGATCAACCATTTCAATGTACAATCGGACAGTATCATGCTTAGAGATCCAACTAGGATTCGATAAAGCAGAAAGTTAATGCAGGGACTATTAGACAATGATCATAATCAACTTTTAGATGAACGACATTATTCTGGCTTCCACCTACTCGTAGCTGCGTACGGTTAACTGATTGCAGAGCTGGAGCAAAAGATTAAAAAAAATTTGATCTTTATACATCATGGACTATAAGCACCATTTGGTCCTCCAATTACTTCCAAGTTTTCACCGCTGCTTAGTGACTTCTGCTGACATATATGAACTATAAGTACTTTTGATTCCGGGTCATTATAGTTGTCAACACAAACGTTGAGAAATTCAATCACTTCTACTCCAGCCAGCAGTTGAAATTCAATACAAATACATAACAGAATAACAGCTAAGCACTCATTTATCCTTCGAAATGAGAGACCAAAGGCAGTAACTAGACTCGCATTGAGACTCTGCACTTCCACTTACTACTCTTCGCCAAGCAAGGCATAGCTCAATACACTCCAACACCAGTGAAAGGACAACGAGAAGTCAAACTCCGAGCTATTGACTAGTTACAGGACTAGCAGAAAAATCCCAAGCTGGCATGGCAGAGATAAGATTCATTGTCAATCATAGTTGCAATCGTGACTACAGAGTATATATGCCAGATTAATAGATTATTATGTTGCATACTGCAACTATTTGAGTCACATCACTCTGACAACAATTCCTTAGATATTATTATCAATGGAAGGCATAAACTAACTAGTCCAATGAAACAATGATTATTTACTCATACGATATTATGCACCTCCTTCAAGTTTACCATCAGGGGTTAGGTTGCAATCATCTTCATCTTCCCTAGACAAGGGGGTACAACACTTGGTATTGAAATTAGTTGGCTTAAAAAAGAAATCTACCTCCATCCTAATCTTCCTTGCAGAGTGATTCCATGATACCAAAGTTGTTGAGCAAGCCCTCAACCCTCACCCCAAGAACCATCCACCCTTGTGTGATGTATAGATGAGATCAGACATTTCATGCTCTAGGCAACACATACTCTAGACAGAAACAAATACCAAGAACCATCCACCCTTGGGGGTTAACAAAAACTCTCAATATTAGTGAATCTACAATGAGATAAGGCCTAAGTTCTTCAAACAATCTCAATAAGTCTTCAAATACCCAGAGGGTTGCTGTGACCTGACGATGGTCATCTACAAAGAGACATACAAAAGAATTGGTCCTGAAGTGATAACTGTCACATAAGATGGGAACAACAAAGTTTCAGACTGAATGAGAACAACAGCCCGTAGTCCTACTTAGTCAAGTACACATCTCAGAGAGGAAGAAACAACAACTGAATCCCCCTCTCCTCTCCACCACTGCATTACCAACAGAAATGTCAAGAACAAAGGAATTCAAAAAGCCATTTACTGTTGTGTGATTCTTTCCCCTGCCTAAAATGTAACATTTGCAAATTACTATCTTTAGGACGCAGGACAGGGACCATATGCGTGTATCACTTCCAGACTTCCAGCACCAAATCCCTCAATTCAGCAAATTCCTTGTAAATAATAACTTGCCAATGAAAAAGAAGACGACAAGAGCAATGCAAGATTCCTATAACTTTAGAAAGAGGCCAAAGAGCACGTAATACATCAGATCAACTTTCCTCCGAATTCTCAATAGTCCACTCAGTCAATATGAACTCTCTGCAGGTAGCTAATGAGGAAAATGAAAAGGAAGAAATAAACAAATATCTTCAAAATGTGTATTCTGCACATCAACCTATAAGAGAAACATGATATAACATACAACTCAGTGACAATCTATCCAATGACTAGTGCCTACAGATGCAGAGACCCATGCCATCTCATCTTATACCCAGCAACAATTATTTGTCCTGGAAATCGATCTGTAAAGTCCCAGCAGACATTCTTTTTTTGTAATGTCTATTGAGTCATATAATACAAACGGGTACTTAGACCCCAAGTCCCCAACCCGTTACAGCGGTTCAAGTTCCAGGTCCGGTTCAGATCAAAGATCAGTGTCTCTCACCCCTAAATATGGGATACCTCATTCGACAAGTGTTTGTCACCCACATACATGCACAAACCACAACTGACATCCATCGAAGATATAGGTGAAGTAGGCAGCTTATAAGGTAGTGAAATGTCCTAAAAATGTTAAACTACAAGATCTTATTTATTTATTTTTTCTGAGGGGAAGCTCTAAGTCTATGTAGTAACATGCCACTTGGCATAAAACTGCTAAGAAAATAAGCAGATAACCTTGGCTCGTTTTCAGCCTAAAGCTTTAGTCAAGCCAATTTTAGGACATAAGGTCTAGCAGCTCCTAATGGCCTAGCAGATGACAGTATTCTCATTCTTCAACCTTTGATTTCCACTGCATTCCCTGGTTCAAGAAAATTTCCTTGGAAACTTAGTCAAAAATCCTAACATCAAGCTTTAAACCCTCGTTACAGGATTATAACTTTCCCCCCACTACCGGACCATCGCTAAATCCGTGGTCATAGAGCTGTGTGGAAAAGACAGGTGTCAGAAAGGAGTTGGAAAACATTCTACAGAATGATGGCATAGCTACAAGCTCAACATCAACATCTTCTTCTGTCACAGATTTTGGATGCACGAAAGGCGGCCGAAGGCATCCATATGATGGTTTAGCAAAATGAGATAGAAGAACCCAAGTAAAAGTAGAACCCAAGTAGAAGTTACCATTCCTTTTTTGAATTGCAAGTTTGCCTATCAATTACTCGTATGTATCTCAAGCAAAAGTAGCAATGCGGGTGACTTCCCTGATAGAGGAGATGAGTTATGTAAGCAACTACTTCGACAAGTTAGAAAGTTATATTCAAGTCCCAATCATCATACTTTTTAGGTTCAACGATCTACTTCAAACACACGGAAAAGCAGTATCACAAACAGAAGAAACTCCTAAAATGTTCTTCCAATGTCAAGCACGCACTAAATTCAACGTCAGATTTACAAAATGACAGAGAACATCCCGCAATGTACCTCGTGCCTAAGTAAAGACAAATTTGAAATACAGTTCAGAAGAAATTGAAGTTTCTGCATTCAACCAGTCAGATGAAAAGCAATAGAGCAGCGGAGAAAACTTCCAAAGTATTCTTGCTATTGTTAAAAATACGAACTCACAGAAACTGAACTTTGCCACATCATTATAGTTTAGGCATATTTTTAAAATAGCTGACCCAGTTTATTAAAAAAGGAGACGGTGACTAGGAGTCCATCCGTTCATGTGCAAGAAAGCAAAGTTCACAATGTACAAGTACAATCTTTTGATTTGCTTTAAATTTCAAGAAGAAAAAACAAAGCTGCAGCAGCCACAGTAAAGAAATTCAGTCACTTACAACGAAGAAGACAGCAAATAGTGGATTTTCCCTGTCCACTTCTCATGCTAACACATTCATGTGCTTAAATGTAGGCGTGTAGCAAGTCCTTCACTGATACATCAGACACTCATTCTCTTGATGTGGCAAAACGCCAGAAGAGACCATTGTTAGATGAAATTTCCTGTGAGTGTCTCTAACCAGAACAACCTCACTTGCAACATTCGTTATGGAACCCCAACTCATAAACACTTCTCACTAATTTATCATGAATACTTGCTTGATTACCAGTACACTCTTCACTGGCAGGAGATGCATCATTAAATCTCATACCCAAGCGGGGCACTTAAGGTTAATGATATAACATTCATTTCCTCCCTTGAAATCAAGAAGTGTACTTTATTCCTTTCCAAAATCAAAGTGTGTCAATAGCAAGTGATTTTTTCTTGGAAGCATGCTTTGCCAGGCATCAACCAAACTGCCCATTCCAGACCCATAATTGGGTTTAGTGTGCAGCATTACCATCCCATATCCATTCCGCAAACCCCAACCTACCATAACCGGCCACCCCATAAAGGTTTCACTTCTCAAACCCTATGCCCATGACTTAAACAAACGCTCGTATCAAGGTTTATGCATAAAACTGATAGATCTAGGTTTCATTCCTTAAACCGACTCCGCGATACCCCTAGCTGTTAATAGGGCCTTGAACCTTATAGAATATATGCACGAACCGTTTCCTTGTGTGAATCGCTAACATTTTCTGCAGATAACAGGCCAAAAAGTAGGGAACTTGTATGAACATTTGCCGGTAACCCTTTGCCCTTCATAATGGAAAGAAGATCCAAAGCCTTTTGGATGTCATGGGCACATATGAATCCCCGAACCATTATATTATATGGCACACCATCTGGATGGCATCCATTTACCTCCATTGCCTTTAACAATTCATGGGCTTCATGGAGCAATCCTTTCATGCAATACCCTCTAATCAGTGCAGTATATGTAAAGTTGTCAGGCTGCAACCCATTGGCTGGAAGACCAGAAAATATATCCAGTGCATATTCAAGCATTCCAGCCTCACACATCCCCTTAATCACAATATTGTAGATGTAAATATTAGCATCAACACCATTTTGGTGCATGTTAGCCAATACTTTGGCTGCCTCATCAAGCTGCTTAATTTTACAAAGTCCATCAAGCAAAGCAGCATAAGTGACCACATCTGGCTTTGGTCCGTGTACTTGCATTTCCTCAAAGAGCTTACGGGCAATTGGGAGCCTATTGTCCTTGCATAAGCCATCAATTAGAGTGCTATATGTAATGACATCAGGGGAAAGCCCTTTCACAGATATTTCTTGAAATACAGTGAGAGCTTTCTCGGTGTCTTTAGCCCTGCAGTGCCCACTTATGAGTGAATTATAAGTAATGAGATTCGGTGTATCCCCTCTCTCGACCATGTTTTCAAGTACAGCTTTTGCGTCCTCCACTCTCCCATCTTTACAGAGCACGTCAATGAGCATGTTAAAGGTATCGACATTGGGAGAGAGGCCACTCTCAAACATGTCGGTCAACATCTGTTTGGCTTCCTCCCAAAGGCCTAACCCGCACATCCCTCCTATTAGAGAGTTATAAGTGATGTGATCAGGTACAATTCCCCTGCCTTCCATCTCCGAGAAGAGTTCCAAAGCTTGTTTCACCGCCTTGTCTTTACACAAACAATCGATGATAGTGCTATAAATGACAACATCAGGCTGACAAGACTGAGACTCCATAATCTTAAGTAAGCCAAGAGCACCAGCATAGTCCCGAATCTTGCATAGCCCTTTTACTATAATTCCATAAACAACAACGTCAGGCTGCAGGCCGAGCTTTACCATTTTTTGCATAAGTTCAAGAGCTTGGGGAAGCTTGTCATAGTAAACAAGGCCGTTGATTAGATTACTCATGCTTATACGGTTGGGTTGGTAGCCAAACTTGATGAGCTTCCCAAGTAGAGAGAACCCGAAATCGACACGACCCAACTTACAGTAGCAATTGGCCATTATGCCAAGTGAATAATCATTGGGCCGGACACCGGACAGCTCAAGGTCCATCAGTAGAGCCACTACAGTGGAATGTGGTTGGTGGGGTTTCTTCATTTTGGTCATTGCAGTAAACAGCTTACAGAAATCAATCAACGAAGGGAGAGGAGTTAAAGAGGTCATTTGGTGGTAAAGAGATATTGGACGGTCCAAATTGGTAAAACCTGAGTAACACTCTTGTCTCACAGAATTCAGAAAAGATTTACGTTTTTGGCGGTGAATAGTTGTTGCATTAACAAAAGTGGAGTTACTTGAGCAACGTAATGATGTGAAATGACAAGGAAAAGGAAAAGGAAAAACAAGAGGTGAAGGAGAAATGGTATTCTTACCAAAGCCAGGAAAGGAAAAGGAAAGTGAAGAGTAATAGTAATGAGGTGCAAATGTTATCCTCCGACTCCAATCTCTCTCCTTAGCAGCAACACTTGATGATGATGGTGTTGTTGTAGCCAAGTGGGTACACGGACATGCAAGTACTACAAGCGACATTCTTTACTTTCCTTTGTTCCTTTCGAGGAGACCAAAGAAAATACTGAAAGAACTGATTCTGGGGTTTGTTTTTCTGTTTCTCAATTTGTGTCTGTTTTTGGAATTGTGTCGATCGGTTTTTATCACTTTAAAGTTATTTATCAGTTTTTGGTTCTGTTATGTTATTGAAGATAAGCTGATAAGGTGACTAGCCCTGTTAGGTTGGGGAGTCGGGTTCAGATTGAGTGTTGGGTCCAGGCCACTTTGAGTTGTTGTTGGCTTGACGGGTCAAGGGCCTCTTTAAATTCTTAAATAAAAAGTGTATAGTTTATATTTGTTTAGTTTTGTAAAAAAAATAATCAAATCAGTATATTCATATATAGAGGATTAAAAGATTTCAATTATAGTTATTTTTAATATTTGTTAAGTAAAAAGCAATTTTTCAAAAATAATTAAAAGTGACAGATTTTTATAAAAAGGTTGCCCATTTCAAATCGGCAGCCATCTCACTTGTTACAGGGCAAAATCGAATTGACAGACTTGTTTCAAGCCGAAATAGGCGGCGTTTTAGTATCTTCTAAGCAAAAATAAAAGCATAAGTACTCGATTTTTATTTCGAGCTTGACCTAACGGGTTGAAACCTGATTACTCTAACCCACTTGATCCAAAAAATTCAAATCTATCGAATTCAAGTCAGATCTATTTTTTCGGATTTAGACCCTTAGAAACCGGTCAGGTCTATGGGTTAGGCCATTTTTTGAAAGGTCTACATGTGCATTGGTAGTGATGAGCTCACTCTCCATGGCAAAGCGCCAAACATGCGAATAGTTACATCGTACACCCAGCTTTGCACCGTACACCTTCTGTGTTCATTTCTCTTGTTTTAGGTCCAATACTTAATTAAACATTAGGGATCCAATATTTAATTGTCTACATACAAAGGGTATACGTTGCTAGGTACAACCGGGTGCATGATTTAAAGACATGTGACTTGTATTCCATGGAAGCGCTGCATCGTTTGCACTCCCTGGGAACTAGGATCCCCCGGCATCGGAGACACTTCATGGTTGGAAGGATGTCATGAAAATAATTGCCACAAAAAATTTGAAGCTATTTGTGGACTAAGATCCCAAATCCATCGATATCGTCATTTTCAGTGTTAATGTAACAAACCCTGAGCTGCCATACTTGCAGTTTTTGTGCTGAACTCCCCCATTGCCAGTGAACTGTGAAGCCCAGACCAACTCATCCACCAGATCATGTGATGGTAGATTGATGTCGACAATATCATCAGTAGCACTCTGTGATGGTATATTGCATTCTACATGTCAACCATACTGTTCTACGGAGTATCAAACAATATTTAAAAAATGCTAATTTTAGCTACTAGTAAATTTGTGCATCCAGGTTCTGCATTAAAAAAGTGACCAGTCACCAACTCACCAGGGAAAAGCCATTCAAAGTAGTTGAACATTTTAACCTTCAACAGTACAAGTAGGCAAGTAGCTAGCTACCTTTTGTTGCAGTTTCCATTGGCGACCCCAACAAGTATGCCTTCCGTAGTTGAAATCATACTGAAAATGAAGTAAAAGCAAGATTTGGGAAGATCAAGTACACAACAAAGGCCAGTCACACAGCTAGTCAAGATGCCGCAAGGAACTTAATTGCGATTAAAAGGTTGAAAAATTAATCGACCCAGTAGATCGTGTCCACTAACAGAGATTTGCAGATTAGTTATTGAGAGAGACAATGAGTACTATCTGTAAATGAACAAAAGAAACGGTTTTGACATTCGACTGGGCACGGGATAGCAAATGAACAAAAGAAACTCTACAGTATATAGATCATGCCTCAAGTACATTGCCTTGCACTGCTCACAGCCTCACACCAATAGAATACCATCCAAGGAAAAGAAAGGGTAGAAAAATTTCATTCACTGTGTTATTTAAACGTCATACCATAATTTGTACACAGGAAGAACATGTACCTTGAATCTCCCATGTAGACGATTCCTACTAGAGTATAGCTCTGTTCAAGTAAAAAACCACTATTCCTTAGCAAACAGACTATACTGACAAACGCCCCAGTTCTACTCTGCCATTGAGCCCGTCCTTCCTTCCTCCAAGGAAAAACCTCGGCAACGTTTGAGAAATTCATGCCAGACTCCATCTGAAACATCAACTGCTATGTGTAAGAGTAATCCGATTTTCCTTGGAGCACATTAACTAGTGTTACACTTACCTATTAGGAGTAAAATCGGAGGAGTCATAGACTTCCATAGTACAGAGCACCTTCAAGCTTCCCCGCCTCACACATCCCGTTAATCCTGTTACTATAGAAGTCTATACAACAACAACAACAGTCGAGTGTAAATCCCCATAAATGGGGGTACTCGGGTCAGGATGTACGCAACCTTACCCCTGTTTAAGAAAACAGAGAGGTAAGAGGTTGTTTCCGAGATTGACCAATTGCTCCATTGAAGTATTGACTTCCAACAACTTCACCAAAAATAAGAAGTATTGGAAGGTTTTCATAGCCATTTTGCTATAGTCCATAATCGAAGAGTATAGCAGATTGCTTGTTGTTTACAATAGAGTACTTGTTTCTGACCAGCAGCAATCACATAAATATGAGATAAGCTTTCTTAAGTGCATATCTAAACGAAATAGGAAACTAAACAAAGTAAAATAAACGAAGAAAGAAGAAACTGAACTTTGCTACAGCATTATAGAATATTTTCATATAACTGACCCAAGCCTACGGTACCAAGAGGAGTTGACTTGGGAGTCCAACAGTCAATTTAAAGGAAAGTAGAGAATTTCACATTCCAAAAGTAGATTCTTTCAGTTTGCTTTAAATTTCAAGTTACGATTAAAACTTACAAGCAACAGCCACAGTAAAGATTGTCCGTCACTCTCATCGAAGAAGGCAATGAAGACATGAATTTTCTTTGTCCACTGCTCATAGTAACACATTCATAAATCATGAACTCGAAGTGTAGCCCAACCAAAACTGGGGAAACAACAGCCACCAATTCTTTCGATGCGACAAGGTTGCTGGAAGAGAACCACAACAACCTCAGTACCTCGCTTGCAACATTCCCCAACTCAGAGAGATAGCAGCATTATTTCGTTACAACATGACACTTGTCAGTTTCATCACACCTAGGCAAACTTGTGTAACATTACCTCAGCCAAAAGAAACGCATCATAAAAAGATCAGAGTTTACTCTAATGTACCTACCACACAAAGTTATAAAACACATTAGGATGCCCCAAACGATAGACCAACAGGTCCAAAATTAAGAATTAAAAATCAGGAACAATAAGCCAGAGTGAGAATCAAAAATTAGAACAACAGATACTCCCTACTCATTCAGGAAATTTGCCCGAATTATTTCCTTGTCTGGAATGCTAATATTTTCGGCAGATAATAAGCCGAGAAATAGGGATCTTGTGTATGAATCAACTGAAAACCCTTTCCCTCTCATAATGGAAAGAAGATCCAAAGCCTTTTGGATGTCATGAACGCATAAAAATCCTCTAATAATTATATTATAAGTGTCAACATCTGGAGGACATCCATCAATCTCCATTCTCTTCAACAGTTCATTGGCCTCATGGAGCAATCCTTCCTTGCAATACGTTTTCATCAAAGTGCCATATGTAACAATGTCTGGCTGCAAGCCCTTGGCTGGAAGACCATAGAACACATGCAGAGCATCTTGAAGCTTTCCAGCCTCACACATGCCATTAATTATAATAGTATCGATGTGAATATTAGCAGTCACTCCATTTTCGCGCATATTTGCTAATATTTTGGCTGCCTCATCAAGTTGCTTTGTTTTATATAGTCCATCAAGCAAAGCAGCATAAGTGACCACATTTGGCTTTGCTCCGTGTACTTGCATTTCGTGAAACACCTTAAGAGCAACTGGGAGCCTGCCGTCCTTGCACAATCCATCAATTAGAGTGGTATATGTAATGACATTAGGAGAAAGCCCTTTCGCAGATATTTCTTGGAATACACTGAGAGCTTTCTCGGTGTCTTTAGCCCTGCAGTGCCCACTGATGAGTGTGGTATATATCACGATATCAGGCTTGCAACCATTTTCCACCATAATACTTACCAAATATTCAGCTTTACCCATTTGGCCACACAAACAGTACCCATCGAGGAGAGTGTTATAAGTAATGAGATCTGGTGTCTCCCCTCTCTTGACCATGTTTCCAAGTACAGCTTCTGCTTCCTCCACTCTCCCATCTTTACATAGCACATCAATTAGGATGGTAAAGGTTATGACATTGGGAGAGAGGCCACTCTCAAACAAGTCAGTCCACATCTGTTTGGCTTCCTCCCAAAGGCCTAACCCGCACATCCCTCCTATTAGAGAGTTATAAGTGACGTGATCAGGTACAATTCCCCGGCCTTTCATCTCGCAGAAAAGTTCCAAAGCTTGATTCACCGCCTTGTCTTTACACAAACAATCAATGATAGTGCTATAAGTGACAACATCAGGCTGACAAGACAGAGACTCCATAATCTTTAGCAAGCCAAGAGCACTCGCAATGTCTCCAATCTTGCAGAAGCCTTTCACCATAGTGCCAAAAACAACAACATTGAGCCGCAAGCCAAGCTCGACCATTTTGTGCAACAAGTCAACAGCTTGGGAATGCTTGCCATTATGCATAAGGCCGTCGATCAAAGTATTCAAGTGTATACAGTTGGGTTGGTAGCCAAGCTTAATCAGCTTTCCCAGGAGAGAAAACCCGAAATCGACACGGCCCAATTTGCAGTAACAATTGGCCATTATGCCAAGAGAATAAGCATCGGGCCGGACACCGAACAGCTCAAGGTCCATCATGAGAGACACTACTGTGGAATGGGGTCTGTGGTGTCTCTTCATTTTGGTCATTGCAGTAAACAGCTGGTTGAAAACAATGATACTAGGCAGGTGGGGCAAAGAGGTCATTTGGTGGTAAAGAGATATTGGTCGGTCTAAATTGGTGAAACCTGAGTAACACTCTTGTCTAACAGAATTCAGAAAAGAATGATATTCATTCGAGTCAATAGTATGTACATGTGTTGCAGTGACAAAGTTGGAGAAAATTCGGCTACGATGATATAATACTTTCACAGGAAAAGGAAAAGGAGAAGGAAAAACAAGAGGCAAAGGAGAAATGTAATTCTTACCAAAGCCAAGAAAGGTAGATGAAACAGAAGAGCAATGAGGTGCAAATGTTATCCTCCGACTCCCATCTCTCTCCTTAGCAACACTTGATGATGTTGTTGTTGTAGCCAAGTGGGTACATGGACATGCAAGTCCTAGCAACATTATTGGGTTCTTCTTCGAGGGAGAGGGGTACAAACTACAAAATGATGGTAAGTGCAGAAGTGCAGGTACTGAGAGGTTTGTTTTTAGTTCAGAGAACGATAAAGCTAAAGCTGCTTAATTGCTTATCGCTTCCAGTTTTCGACTAATCCAGTCTCTTGTACTACAGAAAAAAAACCGAACCAGAAAATCGATCGAAACCGACCGCTAATTTGACCCGCTTATGACCCGATAATTTTGACCTGAAACTCAAAAATGACTAAACTAAAAAATGACCGAATCCGTTTGATCCACTAATTTCTGGTTCAAACAGGACCTGCTCGAAAACCACCCTTTTAACCCGAAAACACTAATATTTTCATATTTTTTTAAAAAAAATTATAAATTAAGTTGTTCAAAAGTAACACTTTACTATGTTGCTAAGAGATGCTCCCCTTAATTATAATATAAGAGTATCTTATTTTTGTAACTTTGCAACTCTAAGACAACTTATTCATCATATTATGTAGTTATCTAACTAATTGAATACGGATAATCGATTTTTAAATATGAAAAAATGCAAAATTTAGAATTTTTTAAAATAAAAAAGGCGTCACAAACTCGTTGGTCAACTCGAGACCCACCCCAAACTGACTGCCCATTAACGACCCGCAACCAAACTGACCAGACCAGCTGATGACCCGATATATTATTGACCCGCCCAAAACCGACCCGCCCAACCTGTTTGCCACCTATGGTAATGACCAATGACTATAAACTGCTTTTGTCAAAAAAAAAGACTATAAACTGCTATGAGAGTACCACAAAAATCACTTAAGATATCGCTTCAACCAGCATAAGATAACACATGGAAGTGCTATCATTGGTCGTGCTAATATAAGTAAAGATAACGTTTACTACGTAAGGATCAAAGCGCCTTCTGTTTCATTTGTTTCATTTGTTCTTCTGGTCTTGAAAGTGGCCCGTAAATTAAAAAATGTACAATGATTCCCCTTGTTAGTTCTGATATTACCCCAAATTAGGAACCCTCCTCTCGAACTAGCTTCTGTTATCATTTTAGGTACCATACTAAATTTCCGTTAAATTTTCCGTTAAGTAGATGACGTGGACCTTTTTTTTTAAAAAAAAAACACCATTTTTCCTTTTTTCATTTTTTTCTGTCAACATGGGTTTGTGTATGATTAGTATTATTTTTAATATTTTCATTAAATTTAGATACACTATTTTCCCTTAAGAATTAAATGACTATTTTTCATTCCTCATTATCTATAAAAATAGAGGTTTCATTAATGCAAGGTTTATCCCTAATGAATTCAATTGACCCAAAATATTAAAAAACGACGCCTTGTTTCTATAGACTATATAAGTTTATTACCCGAAATAGGAAAAGTCGTTAAATATTTCAAAATACAAATAATATATGATTTCAATTTAATACCTTAGAAATGGTTTGTTAAATGCAATGATGATTAAAAAACTTTTTAGGCTCTTTTATCTTTTACCCAACTATATGAGTTATTTGAGATATATTTTTAAAAGATAAAATAACGCTATATGGTTTTTTAATGTATTTTTATTTCGAAATTTTAGTCTTTTTCGGTTTCTTAGAGCAATTTTTTTTGTGGGTGTAAACCTTTTTATAATCAAAGTTTTAAATTACTCTTACAGCAATTAAGTTTTCAACTATTTAAATTTTAGATAAGCCAAATCATGGCCATTAAAAAAAACGGATTGTTTAAATATAATTAAAAAACCATAATATGGTGTAATAGGAAGAAGAAAAGTGTTAGAAGAATTAAGACACATTCGTGAAAAACTTGGTATTTTTCTATAATATATTAGATATCGTAATCTCTACCATTATATAAAAGAGAGTCCATCACATAGAATTTCAAGAAACCCTAAACCTTTAATGAAAAAAAAAAATGTAAAAAAAAATATATAAAGTCAAACTCTAAAAAAAAAATGATCGATTACATTTAGCAGGCAATCTTTGATGAGAAAGATGTCAATACACCTCTTATTATCATATTTTTTATTTTTTTTTGGTAATCACCTCTTATTATCATATTTAGTAACAATACATTACCTTCTATATCTACCATGTAACAGCATAAAATCGTAATCTTCTCGGAAAATACAAATCTTAAACCGTACACTCTACTCTCTCTCCAATCTCCCTTACTCGATTAAATTTTGACACACCTATTATTATCAAATGAGTATTTGGTAACAATCAATGGGGCATTATATACTATCCATATCTACTACAACACATATAATTCTATTTACCGGTCTATATTTATTTGGATTGATTTCTTTCAGAATCACTGCATACAAATGAAGATTGTCGACACAATTCTTGCCTTAATTTATGCTTTCTTACTCTGTAGGAAAGCATTCAAATTAAAATGCAAGGCTGATGGGCGGGAGCATTTGAGAACAAGTAATCACTGCTATAAATTCAGAACAATTCCCACTCCAAATTCCTCACACCATAACTCCTCCCTACTCTACAAAACCTTCGCAATATCTCAAACAATAACACGGCTTTTCATCCAAAAAACCATGGCTCAGAATCTTCCGATGATCACTTTTAGGAGACTAGCACTCTGTCTTACACTTTTCATTCTTCTTTTCAAATAATTTTATGTCTCAGTTAATTTTTAGTGCTCAATCTGTTTATTTGTTGGAATGTCTCATTATATTAATGTAAGAATTTGCATCCTTCTCTCTAGCAAAGCATTATTCACCTTTGCATATTCATTTTTGTGTTGATGTCTTACTGGTTTTGTTTTGTATGTCGTCTGTTCATTTTTTGTGATTTTCATGTTCCGATGCTTTATGGGGTCTGCAATGGTTCTATAAGTTCTCTAATTTGGCATTTTGGTAAGAATTTTTAGCCGTATATACTGTTTGAGAATTCATGGTTTTGAAGTTAGGGGTTACCATGTCAGTGACCAATAGTAGCGTTTAATTTCAGATTGATGTTAATGTTTCAAAGATGTCGCATTTTGTAAGATCATTGAAAGCAACTCTCAAGCTCTTTCTAATTTGTTCTATTTGAGATTTTCAACTTCACTTCATACTCTAGCTTTTTAGATATCATTCTAGCAAGTTTAGATGCTTTACTTTGTATACTTGGTTATTTAAAGACTTTTTTGTTTGTGGTTAAATTGTATTTGAATTGAATGATTCATGTACTACTGTAAGCAAGTTATATGAGGTAGAGAAATCTTTTCCAAGCAATGTCTGCTCAAGCAATGTTCATTCTTACCGTCTGCAAGAGTGAAAAAGTACAGAGAATCACTTTGCAGGGAAATGTTAGCATGTTCTCTAATGTCTCGACTCTCGAGTGTCCTGAAACTGGAGACTGGTTTGGACATTTCACTTTTGTTCTAAGGAAATATTTATGCGTTGTTATAATGAAAATTGTCTCATTGATAAATTACCACTTGCAGCTAAGTTGCTAAACTCTCAGGAAGCAGCTTCTCAAATGGAATCCAGCAGACATTCACACATGCTGTCAAACGCAAGTTCGACGAGAACTCACCCCTAGAAATTGACAATGGCGATGAATTGTTGCCTAACTTGATGTACTTTAGTTGTCGAATTCTCAATAAAACAACCACTGTCTTGGTCAGTACACTAGATGTACTTTCATTTTCAAGGTTTCATGTCTTGGTCAGTACACTAGATGTACTTTCATTTTCAAGGTTTCATATAGGATCTGTTACTAGCTAGATGCTATAAAATCAATTAATGTTAGTTTTACAGAGTTAGTGATCACGAAATACTATCAAAGTTTATAACTAGCAATATTAATTTAAGTCTCCAAATCTTATAAATATTAATTTTTTCCTAAAATATGAACATACCCCGTGCATCGCACGGGTTTTCAACTAGTACATAATATATTATGGAGTTTTTTTTTGTTGCCAAAAACCACCTTTTGTGTTATAAAAACACCTTTTGTAATTTTTTTTTTAAGACACCGCCCTAGTTAGCCATAAGTTCACTCTATATCGACGCATAGTTATAGCAGGGTAAAATTACCATATTTACGACAAAATAATGAATTGTTTTCACAATTCTGTACTGACGCATAGTTCACTCTGTACCGACGTATAGTTATCGCTGGATGAGTTTAAAAGACATAAAGCTACTACAATTGGAACTGGAATTGATTTCACAATTCATTACTTTTGCGTACACATGCTAATTTTACCTGGTTACGACTATGAGACGATGCAGAGTTTACTAACGGCAATCATATCAATAGTATGGATGATCATTATCCGAGACAAACTAATATGACTATTTGTTACCTTTGTTACATCTTTTATTTTGTTGATATTCCACTTTTGGGTGAGTCGGGCTCTCCTTGTCCAGCCCACCGCTTCTCAGCCGACTCCTCCTTCCACACCAACCCTCCAAACCACCATTATTGAGGCTACTCCTCCTTTCACGCATATTATATATACTCAACCCTCATCCAAACCACCACTACTCAACCCACTCCTCCTTCCACTCCATATTTTATACCCGCCCCCATCTTGTGATTTTGCACCAGACCAGCAGAGGTGAGCAAATCGAGGACAAGCGCACCTAGGCTGATTACAATATCTAGAAGGAGTCCACACTCCGCCTTCGCGGGTGGTTTCTGAAGTTAGCATGTTAGATGTTCAGTCGGATTATAGTGTTTTACTGAGTAGTTGGTTTGGTCATAGTTTGTTAGTATTGTTTCTATATGTGTATGAACTCTTTAATTTGTATTTGATGTTATTGATTTATTATTGTCTTAATGTATGGTTTGAACTTGATGGCTTATGTTAGCAATGAAACATGTCGTTCTTTCGATGATTTTAGTCAATGAAATATCTTAATGATTGCAAGTTAAACTTGTGTTTCTTAATTTTCCTCTATATCTTGTCTATGTCTTGTCGTTATGTATGTTAAGATTTGGTTATAAGTTTTGCACTATCTTACCGCCAAAGTGCCAAACATCAAATCTCACCATCTTCTGACTATTTAAGCAAAACATCTGACTACATCAATGTTGCACATGATTTTTGAACGAACCATGAATAATTTATTGGGCACCAGTCAGAAATTTGTGTTATATCTCATTATTGACCGGAGTTGAAGTGTTAACCTACTTTATTAGTTCAGTTGGGTTGGCCTTCTCAAAAGGAGAATGATGAGTCATTCTTTCTATCATCTTCATGAAATTGAATGATTATGATTGCAGCAGTTGGCATCTGAATTAGGTTTCCTCTAATCTGCCATTAGGGCATCATGTTTAACCATTATAATCAATAGAGATAAGAAAAGTGACACATCACAATTTTTTTCTTTAGACTCTAATTATACTTTCTATTTATTAGTTAAACTCACTTAATATTTAAAAATAAATGAATTTTTTAAAAAGAATATGCATGTGAGTCCCATGTACTTAGTTAATTATGAGTACAAAGGTGAGTATGGAGATTTTAAAACTCGCCTTTATACTTTTATATAATGGGTCCCATATTATAGGTGTTGTACTCTAGTATAAAGCTTATACTCCTCTTTAAACTCGATAAAATGTAACCAATAAACATGCCCTTAGTGTTTCGACAGTACACTTTTAGTAATTGTGAAAATCATATTTGGTCTGTGTGACATGTTGCTACTAGCTATACTACTAACAAACGAGTGGGGATTTCGAGTGTAAATCCTCATTCAATGAGGGTACTCGGGTCAGGATGTACGCAACCTTACCCATGTTTAAGAGGTTGTTTCTGAGATTGACCCATTGCTACATTGAAGTATAGGCTTCCAACAAGTTCACCAAATAATAAGAAGTATTGGAAGATTTCCATAGTCATGTTGCTACTAGCTGTATCAAAGGTAATTACTAATCACGCGCATAGCCAAACCTTTCTCTAGATTTATGTACATTTTCCTGCTGAAGAGGTTGAATTTAGCACAAATTATTGATACTAATTTCTGTAAACTATTACTTGCTGAACAAATTTATAAGCTGTAACTGAAAGCCTGCTACTCGTCTTCTGCAGAGGAAAATATGTTGGCTTAAAGATAAATGGTTGAAACTAATAAATTTCATCTCAGTATCAACAATGTTGATATGTCCGAGTTGTTTTGTCTATGGTGAATCCAAGGTTAGAATATTCTGATGCAGGTTTTGTCTGCTGACTTATATAAGATTGCATGTCTCTTGTTAGTTTCATAATATCGCTGATAACTCTTTCGTTGGAAAACACTACCGTCCTGATTTATTTGTCGTACTTTGCCATCCAAGATTTACTACATTCGGTAGCTAGTTATATTCAAGAACAAAGTCCCAAGCAAGAATCAATGGAACTTCAAAGAGAAAACTAAGAGATAAGTTCAAGCTCAGGATGAAAACTACGCTTCAGATTGTGAAAGCTGCACTTGCGACGAACCTCAATCGGTAGATGTGTTTGACAATACTGGTTTGACAAGATTAGATGAAGACAAGCGCGCTGGAAAACTTATTAAAGAACACTTCCTCAAGTTCTTGGGTACTTTGAGTACGTTGATGACAGTCGTGGTAATTCAAAAGCAAGATTGGTTAAATTCCCACATTGCCAAGGCGAAACTCCTAAGCTTTCTGATGTGTGAAAGGGCATTGGTGAATTTCGCAAAGGTGGGTTGGTACGGTGGTTCGAAACAAGATTTAGCTCGGATTGTGGCTCAGGGATTTGGTTTCAAGGAAAATTTCGGGCGGCCGAGTGTTTACCTCGTTCATAACCCTGCTCTAAGGTTCAATCTCGGAAACAACCTCTCTGTTTTCTTAAACAGGGGTATGGTTGCGTACATCCCGACCCCGAGCACCCCCATCTAATGGGGATACACTCGATTGTTGCTGTTGTTGTTGTTGTTGTATAACCCTGCTCTAAGGTGCGAAACAGCGTGTCCAACCTCATGGTAAGCCACTAAAATTTTGCTCTTTCCATCTGTTATCTTAGTTCCCTCCATTCCTGCTACAATCGGTCAATTGAATCCTGTCCTTCAATGTAATCCTGTCCTTGCCTCTCCGGCCAGCAAGAATTCCTGCTTCATTCATGAGATTGGCCAAATCTGCTCCACTAAATCCAGGAGTTCTCATGGCGATGACATTAAGAGAAATATCCTTATCTAGTTTCTTATTGCTGCTGTGCACTTTCAGTATCTCTTCCCTTCCCTTGACATCAGGCAGTCCAACAGTGACCTGTAAGGGAAACAAAACAACTTTGAATTTTAAATCACATAGAAAAGAAATGATCTGAATAGCAACTTATCTGCATCACTATTGAGTACTCAGAGATGAAAATCAAACCTGTGTCAAAACGACCAGGCCTAAGTAAAGCTTGATCGAGAATTTCAGGCCGATTAGCAGCAGCAATAACAATAGCAACATCATCAAATGTCACTTCTGTGTTCGTCTCCATCTGAAACTTAGCCTTGCTCCTGTTTTTCTGTGTATTGATAAAATTGATCAGGTCATAAAACTGAACTGTCAAACTGATTGCAACTGCCTACTGACAAAGATGATTGATTGAAGACTACTTGAACTAGAGAAAGCTTGTATTGCTCACTTTGCTAAGCTACTCAAAAATAGCACTTGTTGATACAAAGACAGTGATCATTTTAGCATTAAACAACATAAATTGGTTGAACATTCAGAAGTTAAGTGTTGCAATCAAAGAACGGTCGCTTTATGTGCAACAATACTCGGTATAATCCCATACTGAATGGTTCACAATGGAAACAGATTTGAAGAGTGTACAACAGAATACATAGAAGCTCAGCTGCTGTTTTTTTATTCTTTTCTTTTCTTTTTTTTGGTGGAATCAGCTGCAGTTTAAACTTGTAATAATCCTAAACAATCAAGAACACTTCTGATAAAAGAAAAAACAATCTAGAACGTTGATATCAAAAAAAAAAAACTAGAACTCAGCTCAACTCAAGGATTTGAAGTAGTGTCGAATTCTGCTTTCATATTTATGCATTTCTCATCCCATCAAATATTCAAATATATCGTTATATGATTGACCAGGTCACTAAGATTATCATACATCAAATAGTTTCTCTAAAAAAAAAACACAGCAACATTATCAGATCAATTACCTTCCAAGGCCAACGGGCAAGTTTGGTCCATCATCAAGCTCCAAATGCTCATTACAAGGCTCCAAAACCTGCCAATTCAACAAGTTTCAAGATCTGTCTGGACTCTAGATAGATAACAAAAGTAATTGTTGAGAGTATGTGGCCTAAGAACTCAACACCCTCTTAAAACACTCCATAACCTGCCAATGCTCAATGATGACCCTTAAATAAGCAACAGACATGTTATAACAAGTGTCCAGGACTGGGTTGACAGAAACAAAAAGTAAAATTATTGCAGCTCAACAGCTTTCTTTCGACTACTGAAAGGTTGGAGGAAGACAAGGCCAACCCTCACACATGTTTGACACGTCTGCCCGAGGAGTGCTATAGCCATTAACAAGCATTCACCTCTTGCGTTAGTCAAAGCAAGCCTAAAGCATGCGAGATGAGTTCTTATCAAGAAATCAAATTAATCCTTCTATCCCGCTCTAACTACTACTACTTCAGAACGCAGTGGGCATTAGACCTTGTAATCACTGAAAAGTAAGAGGACAATGTCACTCAAGCATCTTCTGACAGATCCATATATAGCATTGTTCTACAGCAGACATATTGCTCCAATTGTTAAAAGGTCATGTTTCAACATATGCACAAACATGACAGGGTGTTAGTCCAAGGAACAGCGGTGATAGCTCTAGCTTTAGATTAAGTGCAGATCACAGCCAATGTTCTCACCTAGATAAAATAGCAACCCACAATGAAAATTCACAGAGACAGAGCCAGAAACTTTTAATCGAGGAAGAGCTTTTGGTAACACAATTGACTTCAACTCATGTCTATATTTAATTCTTTGGATTGATTGACCATTTAAGGAATACAAGAGGCTCGCTGTACCAAACATTTATCATGAATCAAAAACTTTTAAACTGGAAAAACTGTAAACTGTAGAGTTGTGTTGAATTTGTTTATGCACGAGTTTTTATCAAATTTGGAGTGCAAAATAAAAAAAAAAGGCAAAAGAGGAAAATGAAATGTAGATGAGACTATAAGAATATAAGGAAGTTTTCAAGCTAGTAATAAAAATGGATTAGAACTATATGCGAAGTCATACATAAGTGAAAGTAAAAACAAGACTGAAGGGAAAATGAATATAAAAAAAGAAGAAAGAATTAGATAAGAGACTGAAAAAACAAACCCTTGAAAGAAATGGTAAAAATGTAAAAAAGAAGAGAAAAGGGCTACACAGGCTCAAGCTAGAGATGTTCTGCAAGAGAGTTACCATCATGAGGAGTAACAAGTACCAACTCTGCTGGAGTATACAGCAATCAGAGAAGTGCATCAAAAAAAAACATATACGGAAAAACACCATCCAAATCTTGGAGAAGGTCGAGGCCCTTAAAAACAGTAACTCGTGACAAGCATTGTGATGTAAACAAAAATGAACATATGCACCTTGCCGTAGTCTATTTTAAGGCAACTGCAGTATAAGTTTCACTACGGGTACCAAAGTTTTTATACAGCTAATGCTTGTTCATGAATCAACTAGCTTCCTATTATTAAGGATTAGGCAAACGGAAGACTCCCACAACAAGAGAAAACAAATCTTCTTCTTCAAAAAAAAAAGAGCAATGCAGCATAGGAACTAGGAAGTACATAATTCATATTCAACTTCAGAAAAAGTCATCAATTGGAGCGTTGACTAGCACATTAAGCTTGTGAGCATATGGATGAGGGTTTTTTCTGCAACTAGTAGAGGAAAATAAATAATATAGAGAAAAACAAAAGAGAAAACAAACAAATTACTTCTTCATACTGGTGTGGAAGGAGTATATAGCAAGTAGAGCATGTGCAAGGGTGAAAGTTCACTGAACGGCTAACCAATACACACCAGCCCTCAGTTGTAAGGTATCAAAAAAAAGGTGTAACTATTAAGTGAAAACAATAGTAGTGAAACTTCAAACATTGTCCACACTCAAAATATGATGAAAACAACAAAAGAAGGCACATTGCATAATCTTTACCAGCCATTTTCACTTTATGGTTTACTTATTAGGGGAAACATTATGGAAGTGCAGAAAATATCAGAAGAGAAACGGCTCTGCTTGTTGCTGATTTTGCATATCAGCCCCCTTAGTCACAAACCTTAAAATCCCATCAAAAAAAGTCACAAAGGTTGAAATAGTGTATAATGCACAACATTCAAGAAGCTTCCTCCTTCCTCATACTCACAATTTGGGTCAAACCTTCAGACCTGCAAAGTTACATTTATTTTTAGATAACATGGGTATCTAGGCTATGCCTAACTAATCCCATGGGCCCTGAAGTCAACGACCGGCAAAACCTTGCAGTGGCCCTAAAGAGACTCGAACCTGAACCTCTAGAATAAATCTCAGAAGTCTTACCGAAGTTAAATTTTCTTAACCATGAACAAAAATATGATATAAGTAGCATTTTATTTTACATAAGAAAATGTTATAGTGATATAGGGAGAGGACAAGTTGTCCTCGAAAAGAATAGTTATAGACCAATTCCTTTGCGAGATAGTCAAAGGTACATCAACCAAAGCCCCTACAGATTTTGTCGACAAGGAACCAAGAAAAGCCCAAAGTAAATTGAGAGAATATGCAGAACACGCAAATGTAGAAGAAGGATTTTCAGGGAAAATTCTAGCATTCCGGTTGAAGCAAAAAATAGAACTGCTAGCATCACACTCCGCCATAGCTTCTTCTTCTCCTTATTCCTCCCAAACCCCATGTAACTAATTTGCAAAAACTCTAAATAGGACAAACCCACATCTCACCAATAATACCAAAGAGCATATTCCAAAGAATGATGTGCAAAAGAACACAAAGAACACTGAAGAAAGAGATGCAATGAAATGTCTCTCTATTGGTCATGCATAGTACACAAATATCTAAAGATACGGCCAACTCGGGTCTTCTCTTTTGTAACATGTCATTAGTGTCAATCGTTCCTAAAGACATGGTCCACACTATCTTTATAAAGCTCTAACTTTATATGCAACCTTTGCTTTACAAAGTAAGATAGTTAGCAATCGGAAACAAAGGATACTTTGGTGGAGAAGAGAGGCAAGGGAAGAACAACTTGGATGAAAACACACCCAACCAAAGGAAAGCTTAAATTTGGGTGGTTACGGTTGCGCGTAGAGAGGTTTGCAAATTTAGGGCTTTTGTTCATGTGAAGAGAAGACTAGGGTTCATAGGCACTCAGCTTGTGTAAAACGAGGAACACTACCTGAAACTCACTTTATTTCATTCAATTCAAATTGAAAACAGGAGACCTAGAGGGGTATATAAAGCCTAAAAGCTAGTTGCAAAATAAGAAAACAACTAAATAACCTTTTGAGAGTACTTTCATAAACCTAACATACTCTAGAAGTATATTGGTAAATTACAGCTTTCATATTTCTTTCTCTAGCCATTCGCATATCACCCAACATACTCTAGAATTATATTGGTCCAGCCAAAGGGAAAAATTCACCAAACAGCGAGGCAAAAGAGCCATTTAAGTGTTTTAAGTCAATGAAGCACCCAGACTCAAATCAAATGATAATGGGGTAACATAAAAATCAAAACTTACGTAGGAATTAAGGAAACAAGAAAAGAGATGCAGCTATTTGAACACAACAACCACTAAAACAAAAAAATCTGACTGTTTTAAGGAAATTTCAAACCCAGTAGGTCGCAAGTAGATTGCCACGTAAAACACTGTTGACTGAGGTTAAACTAATAACAGCCCTCCCTCATAGTTCAAGGTCAAACAAGTAAATTCCAAAATCCTTCAATAACAAAAAAGAAGTTAGACATTTCAGTTCAAACTTTTCAGTCAGTACAAGCAATATGAGTTTGAATGTCCATATTACTGAGAAGTGTAACCTTACAATTAGAACTTGGCAAAACCACACCCCCTTTCAGAACCCTGTCTAAAGAAAGTTTTGTTCCAATTCCTTTTGTTTGATCCTAAGAGACTCCAAGACATTTAACCAATATCCAAACTAAACCAACCACTCGGTCACTCAAATACTCATCTTCTTCATCCATCCTGACGGAATGGATAAACTTATCCAGTCTCTCGATTTTTTCTAAGAAACTAGATCTCATCTACTTCATTCATCTCAGCGGCGCAATTTCCAGGAAGAAAGGCAGATTTACTAATCTGTCAAATATTACCTTCAAGTACATTCCTGGCTCTCATGAAAATCTTGCTCAAAGTTACATCAGGAATCCCAATCAGATGCTTAAATTCCTCTCTAAAACACTCCATCACCCGTCAATCCCCAATAATGACCCTTAAATAACAACCAGCAAAGTAATGACAAGACTTACAAAATATTTAGTGTGTTCATCCTCACAGATTCACATCAAATGCGTAGCTTTATAATGTCAAAACACACTCTAGCCACATAAATCCCTCAAAAACTAATTACACTGGCACTATCGATTTCCAATCATTTCTTTGAAGAAAAAGTACATGTGAATATAATCCTTATATCCACCAATGTTCTGATTACACATGACGAGTCTGTCAGCATGCTTCCGGTGGAAATTGAAGAGATCTATACCACTGCTAAACTGTTGCAACTGACCATTAATTGCCTAGTTAATTTCATGCATTTAGTTTATCAATAAGTTGACAGTTTTCTGTCATAGTCTTTAAAGCTTTTATGTTTGCATTTAGGGTAGGAGTTACAATGGCAAAGTAGTCCGAAACTTTGGGTATAAAACCTATGTACTTCAGATGTAAAAGATATCCTGAAAATAGAGAAATATAGTTCTCCACTTGTCTTCTTATTCTTTCCCTTAAACAAATCTCCATAAACTGACCATACTCTCTTCATAAAACCAACAAGTGGTATCAGAGCGTTAATATGATCTTAAGGGCCTAAGAATGGGTGGTCTAAGTAAGCATAGAAGATGGAAAAGGAGAAGAAAGGTAGCCGATGACATGAGGCATCAACATGCTTTGGATATGAGGCATGGGCATGCTTATGCCATAAGGAATCAGTGGTGACATGGGCACCAAAACCAAAAGCCCAAAAAAAAGACCTTATGGACAGGTTGTAGGTGATGGGCATAGCAAAGTAGCAAACCCACATCAAAGAGAAACAACTAAAGCCATGAGGAAATGAGGCAATGGGCACAGGTTGTTGGTAATGGGCACATCAGACCCACATCCATGCAAAACAACCGACACCATGAGGTAATTGGCTGTGATAATTGACTAGATCACCTTCAACATTTTGGCAAAACAAAAAAGAAGCCGGGAAAAAGGAAAATAGTCAATACGAAAGCCATTACAAAAGAAAAAAAGAAGTCAAAGTCCCCTTGTGAGAAATTCACAAAGAGAAGGATAATTGACTTGCACATGAACAACAACTAGCTGATAATTTCACTAAGGCACTACCTAAAAGGAGGTTCGAAGATCTTAGGAAGCAGCTTGGAGTTCAGAATTAAGAGGAGTGTTGAAAATGATAGTTAATAGCTCATTTAGTAGCTCTTATTGCACAATAAGTGTGGCAGTTTTTATGTTACTTAATAGCTAGAGTTAAGTGTGGTTAAGTTAGAGATTAGTAGGGGTTACTAGGTAGCTCTATAGTCGCATTCTAGAAGTATAAATACCCATGTACCCATGCTGTAATATATATCAACATATCAATAAAATCAGAGTGATATATATCTAAAAACACTTCTTTCTTCTCCATACAACACACGAGGTAATCTGTATAAACTCCCTTGATCATTCACTACATGAATGCATTCTATAGGAGAAGTTGTTCTTGTAAAACCAACATAAACATTTCAAATAAAGACACAAGTCACAACTGACATGAGCTATCTTATCTCCTAATCTGTGACACCCTTTGTATATGTCTCAAAGTTCAAGAGAAATCAGATGTAAAGAAATCATGGAACTCAAACAGCCTTTCAAGACTCCATCATTTGCAGGTTATTTCCATGACGCAAGACACATGTCACTGCAATCTTACCAAATACAACTATAGCTATAAAAAGAATCAGGGAAATCAGCAAAGACAATCTCCAAACTCAAGCGGGCTTTCACTAAACACTGGTCTTAGAGTTAGTATGTTTTGTCCTCTTCTTGCCATGCAGAACAGGTAATACAACAAACAGAACAGTGCGTGGGCATCACAACCAAAATGAGCAATGTGCCTCGTTTTTCTATTTTAAAGGAGCATGTGCGACATATACCCTATTTCAAGACAATTGACAAGGAAAGAAAAATATTGGCTCAAGTACATAGGGTTAGTATATCATAGGTAGTTAGGTACCAAGCCTAGTTGACATAAACAAAACAAAAAAAGCTCTGTTCATCATCCATTATCGCAATGTCAGAAAAGAGCCCTTTGAAAGAAATTTCTTTGAAAGCCTTGATATTCAGGTCATGTTATTTCTTAAATGAACTGAAAAACACAACTGCAGAAAATGGTCAAGCTTTCCAAGATATTTGAAGGCGGTGTAATTGATGCAAATGCTAGCAATGACTTATAATCACTACTACCAGTACCGCTACATAATGAAGATTCGTCATGTAAAATCAACTCCTATCCACTTATCCAGCAAGCATTAAATCTAGCAATATCAAGTTCAACTAGCATTCTTCATTTTCTTCTCTTTCCTATCTGATATTTTTGAATTCATTGACACCCCTTGCTACGATGATAAGTGGCTCAGTAATATTGAAACATCAGATAACTTTATTTTCAATATCAGATAGACAATCATCATAAGCATGAAAGTATAAACCTTACCAGCCACATCTGGCCAATCTGAACTGGCTTTGATAAAATCACACAGGCCCATCAAAAATCGAATCCACATGACCCTCATCTTCACTCTCATCCTGCACACCATCACCCTCCTCGCTCACATCCCTGGCCGAACTAGCAACAAACCCACGCCTTCCCATCATAACAAGCTCAAGTAACTTCATCCTAGCCTCATAAACCGGATTCGGATCAACCAACCGCCCTCTTTCATACGCCTCCCTCAAGAAAACCATATCCCTCTTCCCTTTCGTCGACAAATAAAACATCCCAGGGTGATCCAAAAACAAATCCCGAATATTAAACTCAATCCCAAACCACTTCCTAAACTGACTAATCTTCTCCACTTCCACCATCTTCTCTACCGTCAAGCTCAAAAACTCGTGCACTATCGCCACCGCCCTCTTCTCCATCTCCCTCCTCCCACCCTTCCTCCTTCTCTCCCCAACCCCCTCATACGGCCCCACATACGGCACTCTCTGCCACTCCTTCACCTTCTGCTTAAACCCCTTCTTCAACCTCATCCCGGGCGGAAACCCTTGCTTAAAACTAAACCTCTCCTCACTACAACAACACCCTTCCATCACTCTCCATCTCTCCACCGCGGCACTCCTCTCAATATCTCCAACTAAGCTCAACCTATGAGTATTAACCTCATTCCCTTCACTCAACCTAAACAACCCCCCACAATTCTCTCCAATCACCGACGCCTCGAAATCATCAGGCAAACCCAACTCCTTCCACACCTTAAAAACAGCTCTAAGCGGTACCGACCTATCTACCGACATTAATAAAACCCTAACTAACCGGTCTACAGCGACCGGGATACTATCGTTTATCGCCTTTGCCTCGGCTAAGCTAATAGCTACCGCCTTTTCTGTGAGCGTAATATACGGTGTGTTGTTAGTTTGATTGTAATAGGTTTGGAAAATGTGAGGGTATTTTTTAATAAAGGATAATGCGCCGCGGTTGAGGCGGAGTTTTTGGGAGAGGTTGGAGAGGAAAGGGAGGGAGATTGAGGGAGTTTGGGATTTGGTTGGGTTGGAGAGAATGAGGTCTTGGATGGAAATGACTTTGAGGAGGTTTTTATAGTGTGACATGTATTTTTCGAGAGGTGGGTCTCGGGGACGGGTCGCGATTTGTTGGAGGGTTGAGATTGTGCGGGTGAGGGTGAGGGGAAGGGTGCGGGTGAGGGTGTGTTTGAGTGTGTGGTGCAGTGGGAGTGGCATTGTTTTGGGGTTGAAATGTTGAATGGAGGGAAGGGAGTGAACTGTGATGAGTGAGGAGGTGGACGCTGGTCGATGAAATTTGGGGTGTGGGTGTGGATGTGGGTGGTTAGCCGTTTGGAGAAATGCAGAGCAGGAGAGGGCTGGGGGAAGAGGGAATCAGTGAAATGAGAAGGGAGGTGCATTTCACCATATTTTAGATTTAAGTTTTTTTTTTTTTTGCAAAATTGTTGGAATTAATCTCAAGCTCGGGGTTTTATCCAAAATAATCCCTAGTTAACATATTTGTCAGAATAATCTCAACATGTCCGGCTTTTCACATGAGCAAATTATTGACAGTCGAAAAGCTGTTTTCAGATGAAAGATTGCTTATGTGGTTAACGAACATACGCCTAATGATGAAGTGACAACAAATTAAGTTAAATGAGAGAAGGAAAAGAATGAAGAATAAGGTGAGTTGGGAGTCACACGGGTTTCATGTGCTCGCATTTAACTTAATTAAGAGGCAAGTCAGCATTGGGTGCATGTTCTTTAGCTACATAAGCAAGCTTTCACCTGAAAACATATTTTCGGCCATCATTAATCTGTTCGGGTGAAAGGTTGGGATTATTCTGATAAATATGTTAACTTGCGATTATTTTGGGATAATGGCCCCAATTTGGCCCCAACTCAAATCTAGATTTCTAATTATGGCTCGGGAACATCAATTCAAATACTACAAATAACTCGTGCATGATTTTAGTTAACGACTTGAAAAAAAATTCTTAGCTTGCCATTAAAAAAATAGATTCGATAAAAAAAATTAAATATTTAGGAAATTAGAATTAATGTTGAAACTTGAAAATGACTATATATAGGTTGTTTATAAATACAAAGATGAATATATTTTTTTTAAAAAAAAAGTCATTGATGAAAGTTGTAGATGGATCCTTTGTGTCTATTTTTCAACAGTATATACATTGGTTTAAAGCAAAACCTTTTAGGCTTTATGCATTTTTCTATGTTAATCGTTATTCTAGTAAAAATAAAGGTGTCATTAATGTTAAAATAATTATTTAATATTCATAGTACATTAAGTATTCGTGTAGGAGTTGCTACTTTTCAATTCTTGTGAATATTTGTGATTTAATAAAAAAAAATATATAAAATATTATCAAACGTATTGTAAAATACATTGACGGAGTTAGGGATTTGTTTGAGTTGGAAAGAATGAGGTCTTGGATGGAAATGAGTTTGAGGAGGGTTATTTAATTTGACATGTATTTTTCCAGTGTTGGGTCTCGTGAACGGGTGGCGATTTGTTGGAGGGTTGAGGTTATGCAGGTGAGGGATGGGAGGATGTGTTTGAGTGTGCGGTGAAGTCGGAGTGACATTGTAATTGAGATTGGAAGTGAGAAAGTGGGGGGAAGTGAAGTGTGATGACCGAGGAAAGTGGACGCCGCGTGGAGAAATGGAGAGACTCGGGATGCACTCTCTCCCTCTTTCTCTTT
Organism: Pharnaceum exiguum; assembly: GCA_900322385.1. Classification (NCBI taxonomy): domain Eukaryota; kingdom Viridiplantae; phylum Streptophyta; class Magnoliopsida; order Caryophyllales; family Molluginaceae; genus Pharnaceum; species Pharnaceum exiguum. Next base: position 35,154 of record ONZK01004173.1, read on the forward strand.
TGTTTGACCCATTTTGTTAATGGTAATTCACTGTTGACCTTTGGACGTTGTTTTATTTTAAAAAAGAAAAGGAAAAATAGATTTCATAATTGCTCTTAGTTAGCAGTCAGTATCTTCAATCTAACAAATAACCCCTTGTAAACGCCTGGGCCCCGTCACTAATAGGAGATCAGTAATCCCCGTTCAATCTAGGTAAACTCGATTGTCTACCCGCTAGGTATGTTTGAGGGTGCTGATGCTTAGGAGTCGCCATCAATTTTATTAAGTATAATTACTATTAGAAAAACAATTGGAAAACCTTTTGTACTATTTATATTGCTATATGCTATTGCGGAAATGTAAATGAAATGCCTCTTACTTGCCATTATACCGAAGGGACTATACCGAAGGGACAATACCGAAAGGGACATTTGGCAAGCACGGTTTTAACCAGAAAATTGTAGTGGTTCGGGGCCACAATTTGTACCTCTACTGGACAATTAATTCGATTATATGCGCTTTAACCATACGATTGATTAAACAACCTAAAACATTATTATCTAATTATGCCATCTTAAATCACATGCAATTTATTGTTAGGCGATGTGTAAATATGCAACAATATTCCGTTATTAGCACATAGGAGTTAATTTACATGTTAGTGACCACTTTGAACATTTATAAGCTACATTGCATAATATGGGTGATAATTGAAAAAACGGGTTAATGCCTTTGATACCTGAATCGGGGTCTATAGTAAAACTATCCAATGAACTAGTTGCATGCAAAATAAGAAAAACAGGACATGACTTGTCTAATAACTCCACAAATATGACTAGAATGCAAGTGCTAAAATATGCAAGGTTGGGGGAGATAAGGTAGAGTTACCGCGGGACAAGGCTTAGAAGGGTGGTTGTATGCTAAGCTAGGCTAGAGAGAGAAAGAATGAGTTCATCAAACTCGGCGTGGTTTGTAAATGGCGTGGAGGGGGGTATTTATAATGTAAGGTTTCTTGGGGAAAAAGCCAAAATAAAGAAAAGATAAAATCCGGGTGAGAAACGTGCGCCCGCGTGCCGCCCACGCACGCCACGTGGCGTGATTGTGCGCCTGGCGCACGATTCCTGTGGGACCAGGACTCCTCCTGGTCCGTCCGATCTGTATTACACGTTTTGAGTTTTTAAATCCGATAAGATTTTAGTGTTTTTGGCCGTTTTGAACTCGTTTTAGGATAGGATTTAGGTAGATTATTCCCCAACAATAGGTAGATTATTCCCCAACAAAACTAATTAAATAAATAATTTATTTAATTAAGGATAATCTGATTTTTATGTGGGTTGGGCTGACTTTTATAGGACGGGGCTTACTTTATTGGACTGGGTTTGACTAATTAATTGACTATAACCATTAATGGGCTAAAATCAATCAATTTAAGGCCGAATATAGAAGTATTATATAAGGTAATGACTAGGAAGACGAGGGGAAGGTGATTGACACGACTACTAATCCCGTTTCTCAAGCTTTCAAACATCTGTCATTAAGAATAGTCTTAAAATAAATATCAAATGCAAGTTAGGTTTACATCATAAGGCGTGGCAAATACCCGGTAGAATTAGCGTACTTACACCCCCCGGCCTCTTCCTGAAAATAAATGAAAAACAATTTTGAGACTTTCAATATATGACAGTACCTTATTTAATCAATGCTCTTAGTTAGCAAGAGAAATAAAACATTTTAGTCAGTAATGAATGCTCTTAGTTAGCCTTCTTCATCATCACCTATGATAACTTAACAAAAAAAAATAGATTACAAAAGCTGATAGGTACAAAAGAGTGGATAGAAGAACATGTGACGAAATGAAGTAATGATGATTGAAAGGCACTACAACAATACTGGGAGATACATTGAAGTAATAGGAAGGACCTTTATACGTGTTACATAGGTCCTCTCTTTGATGAGGGATAATATTCTCAACATTCATTGACTACGTTACAAATGATAAAGATCCCTTTTCGATGCTATATTTTTAACTCTTGATATATTTTGTCTACAAGTTACACTATACACCGCACTTTGATTTTCATTTTATGTTCTGATTTACATGACCGTTCATTCCAACAAAACTTGTAGTATATTAGGGTTATCATCGGCTCCATAGGTTTCATTCCATTCCTCAATGAAGAAAAATCTTGTTTGGGAAAGCACTATAGTCGTCATGCCTCTAATGCTTCTATACACGAGTATATTGGATTTGTTTGGAGTTGAGTTTGAACTATTGTAAGTACTTTCTACCACACTTTTAAGTTTTTTTGGTATTTGAGAAGTTTGCAAATAAAAAATGCTTTCGTTGAACGCGCTGTCAAAAAATGTGTACTGTACTTTAAGTACCGTTGGTCCAAGGAGCTACAACCTAAACGCACCGTTGTTCTGTCTGACTTACCCTTAGAGAAGAGAGAGTGGGCTCGCTTTTTAAGATGAAAGTAAACTATTCGTCTCAATCCCAATTGATAACACTTTTGTTTTTTTTTTTACTAAAGCTCTTTCGTACGTGTATAATTGTACTTGTAAAGTTGTGCTATATTCTGCTTCTAGGCTTATAACTTTTAAGATAATTGCAAAATCATACATGTGAATGTTAGTCCTTATAGGCCTATAGCTTATAGCTACTTTTTAAAGTAAATTAATATTAAAAAATAGTAGATTGTGGGTAGCATCTACTTTCAAAGTTTCAGGCACCCAATGGTATTATTCCTTTCTTTTTTTCTAAAAAACAACCATTTCTATTTAATAGATAAAGCTAAAGTGAAGCGAATTGAAAAACTCAAGTACGTCTTTGACACTCAAATTATGTATCAGTGACTTTACTCTAGATCAATTTAACAAAATGTATCCTTAACGTTTTTTAAATGAAATGAACATATTTTTATTAATAATCAATTACATATAATCATACAAAAATTAAATATATGTGTATATGTATATACCACAATTTGTACAGGGGTATTGCCATGCCAAATGACGAAAATCCCAACCTTATATCCAGCGGTTAGCTTGAGTCTTTATTGTAATGGGTGCGCCGATGCTGGAGAAAGAAATTGAAGTCAATTCCAAAGCCCGATCAATTATTAATCGTCATTTGGATCACTAATAATATTATAGCCCATTCCGATTAATTAGTATTAGCCCAATGGCCTAATTATTAATTAATCAGTTTATTCAAATCAGCCCACAAAATGAGCCCAATCTACTAGCTTTTCCCCTTTTAATATTTAATTATTTAAATATGCATATGTATTTATTTATTTAATTAAGTGTTGCTTGGCGAAAAAACAATCTTCTCTTTTCTTCGTATTCCGGAATATTCAGGACTAAAACCGAGTTATTTAATTACCTAAAATATACTAGGAATAGATCCGTATAAACTGAAAAAGGAAAATAAAAGAATATCGCAGATCGACCCCGGCGGCAGCCGCCGGGGCCCTGGCGGGTCAAATATCAAAACAGAAGCATAGTATTGTACAGAGCCGGGGGTACCTTTTCTACCGCCAAAACCGGCGGTTGGCGCCAGGCTCTAGCGGCAGCCGTCAGGCTCCTTTTCCGAATAAACTTATTTTTTGCTCGGATCTTTTCAATATTCACCCCAATATTCTTCTAAAATCCGGCCAGTCTTCACCCCTCACCTATAAATACCCCCCTTATTTCATTCATAAAAACAAAACACTATTATAATATTATTATGCAGAAATTTCTACCCAAGTAGTCAAAACTTCAACCTAGCTGGCCTAAACATACTCTTCTCAAACCAAACAAACACACTAGCACTAGCATTCTAGCATTCAAACAAGGAGTATATTCAAGGCTACAAGCTCTTTCTCAAGCATCATCCTGCCCCATCTTTGGAGTATTCAAGCTAATTATTTATCAACTATAAATATTTATAGAATATAATATATAAAAAAGAATGAAAATAACAAGACGAGCCAAAACGAGTCGAGCCGAGTCACAGTACCCTCGGCTTGGGCTCGGCTCGTTTGACAGGCGAGCCGGCTCGGGCTCGGCTCGAGTTCGCTGTTGACCGAGCTCGAGCCGAGCTTTGACCGAGCTGAGCCCGAGGGCTCACAGAGCCGATTCGGTTCATTTACACCCCTAGGCGGTAATATTCTCGATTTGGTTTTATATTTTGTATTTTGCTTCCGCTAGAGATATACAATTCTCATTTTATAAAATTTTAATTATTGAGATTTTTGGACTAAAAAATAATATATTATCTTTATATTATTTTGTTTTACAAAATCAAGGGTATGACAACTATAGGTAGCGGTCGTTCCTCTACTAGGGACGTTGATAGCCCATCTATAAGTGGGGACTATTAGGCAGAGTATGCTCATACTTAAACTCGTTTTTGATGGGTTTCTAGCTTGAAGGGACTTTACCATGGACGTACCCGACCTTTACATTGCCTTTGAATTTTACTTTCCTAACTATAAACCTTTTTTGAAGACATAAATTCTAAATGATTAAAGAACGTTATTTATTTATGATACTTATCAGTATTAATCTTCCTCTAAAACAGTTAAAAGTGTTAACCAATTATTTTGAGAGACTTATTTGCTCTTTACGAGCCTTTTCAAATTTTTTTGTGAGGCTTGATTCACTTATCAGTATGAGCAACAAATTTAATTTCTAACATCACTTCTTGGTTCCAAGATATTTTTTTCAAAAATTTTGAGGTTAGGATCGAAGACTTAATGTTATTGATTGCTAGGTGGACTGTTCAAAAATGGGTACCTAAATTCAAAATTAATTTTAAGGTATCCGACCAAGAATCAAAATATTTAAATATCAAAACTCCGTATACACGAATTCCGGGTATCCGTTCCGGCTACCGGTTTCACCTGTTAAACAAAAATGTGCTCCTACAAGTTATTACTTAACTTTTTTGATTCAATATCTACACCAAAATTCTTCCCAAGGAGCTTGACCGTTCAATACGTTTGATTCGGCTAAGAAGCCTTTCTCTTTTTTCTTGAGGCGACCTCTGGAGGAGCATAGGAAAGTAAGTCATAAAAAATTGAAAGAAGTCAATTGTTGGAGTCTAATAAGTGAAGCAAAAATGGGACAAGAATAAAGAAAATTAACTGAAAACTAAATGAGATGAGAGAGTGATAGGAAAGGAGAAGGGGAAGGTTGAAACTTGAAACTGATGTGTGAAAATGATACTCCGTATTATGGAGAGTATGATAACTAATGCCAAGAACGTGGGTATCCAAACTTTTATTCGTGGACCTGTGCCTTCCAGTTATAAATTTACGGTAAGCACAAAGTGCATTACAACCTCTATGACAATTGCCAAATAACCAATTTCAGACAAACAAAAAAAAACTAACGAAGCCTATCAGAATGGGACACATAGGGAGGGGGGTTTATCTCAAACACTCTCTCCGTGGGAGCTCTTTTAGTATGTAGGTAAATGTGATTTTCCCTTCCTACTTGTGAGTAAATGTTGCAGATTCTGGAACAGAACGGTGTGGGATAACGCTGTAGTCAGCCATTCTGTCACTCTTTCAATGGCACTTCAGAATGTTTTGCTAACACAAGATCAATTGAAGAAAAGAGGCTTTGCTTTGGCAAATATCTGTTATTTGTGTAAACATGCTGAAGAAACATCGAACCACCTCTGGGTTTGAGTGTGTTACTTCTGCTTCTATATGGTCTCGAATTAAGGCTTGGATTGGTGAGCATTTTTCTGGTAGGAACCTTCGTCAAGAATTGAGATGGTTATATAATCATAATAAAGGGAAAGACTGGAAGAAGAAATTGAGAAGAGTTGCTACTGCTACAACAGTTTATTCTATTTGGGATATGATGCTCGAAATTTATGCATTTTTGAAGATGTACCAGTACAAATTGATCAAATTTTGAAGGGTATTCGACAAAATGTATTAGATAGACTTCTTTTCATATTTAGTAGTTCTCCGTGTCGGCATGAGATTGTAGTTTTGCTAAGTTGATAGTTTACTGGAAAATGTAACACAAAATAGTGGATTTTGTATTGTGGATGATAGCTTTCTCGTGGGAGGGTATTCTACCTTTCCCATTTGGGAAGCGGTTTATAAATTTAACCATTTTCCAAAAAATAAGTTGCATATTTTGTTTAGAATTACATCTATCAATATTTATATTATTTAAGACCATTAGCGTTCATGTGAAGTGACAAATACGACCTCTATTATGAATATTTCTTAACTCTAGATGTTATATTTCACATAAATTTAGTGATTTTCAAATTAATTTTGTCATCAAATGGGTGTTTTTATTAGATTTACTACATTAAAAAAAATCTTTTTTCAAAAAATTAAAATTCTACTTTAGATAAACTGTTATGCAACAAAAACCTATCAAAATTAGTTGACACATATTTTTATTTGATCACTTTTGTTTTGGTACAGATAGTAAAAGTTCCTTGTACCTTTGCAATATTTGATCATTTTTTATAATTCTCGTACATCACTCTCTATAAAAAATGACAACCAACTAATAGTTGGTCCCTTAATTTGCACTGGATTAAAAAACTTGTGATTGATACACCAAATATAACATAGGCACATTCTACCTTGTCATTTCTATTTTTATGATCATGTCCAAGGATATTGAGCAATATGTCTATTGTGGGGAATGTCTTTCAAATACAACCCATTTCCTCGTGCAGTCCAAATACAATGCTTAAAACGACATCTTCTTAGGAAAGGTTTGTGGAAAACAAACATGTTTTCGTTGATATCTCCTCCTTTCCACCACATTTGACACCAAAATGGGGTCGTGTGCAAAAAGTTAATATGGAAGCTAAACTTATACTCTTGTGATGGATAAATAATTTGTTCTCCAAGGTCGTCATCCTTGGACTTACAGTGCGCTTTTAGAATTTCTCCATTTGGAAGATCATTAACAATATGGACATGATAGTCTTTCAAAGCCCATATCCCTGGATAAGGATCATCTTCTCCATTTCCATTAATAGGAATAAATATGGATAGCAACATATGCGATCATATTAGGAACAATGCGAAGTGACACTTGATAAACATTGAATTCTTTATGAACGACTAACCAAAAATAACAATGCAGCATGCAACGAGTTTGAAAGCTGAAAGTGTGTTTTCTTAATTACAGTAAGTAAAAAAATTTCATGCTATTTATAAGATGAAAGGTTGTGGTTTAAATGTTACTCAACAGAGTGTTTTTATCCACTCAAACTTGATTAATTAGTTACTATTTACTCTCCGCAATTTCCAACAGAAACCAACTATACATGCCTATATTTAGACACATATCCATGATTAGAGACAAATTCTAATTTGACATTGTCTTTTTCCTCTCTATTAAAAGGGAAAATTCCAATATGTATGCAATGTACTCGCGTTGACTTTTGCTATAATTCTTATTGTTTAACTCAACAAAGATTAAACCCCAACTTTTTACATTACAACAACAACAACAACAATCGAGTGTAAATCCCCATTAAATGGGGGTACTCGAGTCAGGATGTACGCAACCTTACCCCTGTTTAAAGAAAACAGAGAGGTTGTTTCCGAGATTGACCAATTGCTGCATTGAAGTATTGACTTCCAACAACTTCACCAAAAATAATAAGTATTGGAAGGTTTTCATAGCCATTTTGTATTGACTTCCAACAACTTTTTACATTAAATATTGTTATTTAAATAAAATTTAAACGTCGTGTTTCAGGGATAATAAAAAGGGATACATGCAAGTTAAAAGATATTAGATAGTAATCCCTATCTCGTGGATTTTTCTCATGATAATCCATCTTTCTATATTGTCCACAATAATTGCTACTTGGACTTTAATTGCAACTAATATTGATAAGAGAAGTCTGACTTAAACGTGTGGAGTCGATGTCATTGTACAAGCCACACTTCGTAATGGCATCATGATATTTTGTTTTGAGTTTGGGCTATATAGTGAGTAAAGCCATATTTATTTAGGATGTTCAATTGTCAATTATTCATTGCGACAAAACAATATGTATGTATATATTCCTTAGCTCACTTGCTAAACTAGGCCAAGAGGCCCATTTCTCCTCTCCTTCTTTTGTACCGTTCATATTTGAAATAACTCTATTTCTTACTTGGTGGGTTCTGCTCAAGTTGCTCAATAAGTAGGCTAAGACGGGCTCGACTGGAAGAAATGACATTTAGAATTGTTGCTAACTTAACATTAAGGTTTCGACATAATAAAGCTTGTACTATATTTTCTCACTTAGGGCCTCCATATCTATTTAAACTGCCATATCCTGCTTTTAAAGGTACCTAAACAAGCATTAAGCATGTGTGTTTCTTTATTTTATTTTATTTTTTGTTGAAATTGTATTGACTGTTTAGTTCTGGTTTTGTTGAATATTCACTATAAAGTGACACTACATCCATGTTTATGTAGATTTATTATTTAATGTTCACCTAAAAAAAATAAGGTGTGAGTTGATTGTAAAATAAGCAACTATTTGGGCTAAATACTTGCAGTTTGCTCTGTAAGTAATTTCCATTAAATTTGAGTTCTGTTTTTAAAGAGAAAAATATGAATTTATTATCAATTTAGTTAAAACACATTAAGAACAATTAAATTTTTTTTTCCTATTAAGGCCTACACTTCATATGTTGAATATGGTCTCTAAATTTCACCATATGGCCCTACCAACGTCGATCGTCTACTTATATATGTTTGTGACTTTGTTTGGATTAATCACAATTTTTCGATCAAAACATCTAATGTACTACGACCTGGCAAAACTGATCTGGACCCGATGATCCAAACCGTTTCGTCCAACCCTTTACCTGAAAGTGACCCGAAAGATGCAATCTGAAGTCAACCCGAAACCCGGTTTCACCCAACCCGTACTGAACCCGACCTGAAAATATTCAACCAAATGTACTCTGAATGTATTTTTAAAGTCAAATATTTTAAAAACAACCAACCCGAAATTGAGCCGAACCGAAATTAACCCAGCCCTAACCGCAACCCGACCCAAAAATTAGTAAACATGATTAACCCAAAGTAAAACCGACCCAACCCAAACCTGAAACGTTTAACCCATTCAGGTTGTAGAAGGCAAAAAAAATATTCACAGATCCTAAAATCTTCAATCCTCACATTTTATGTGCCTAGCATTTTACCATCGATCAACGATTCATCAATCGTAGTTAATGTTATCAGTTCCTTTTCTCAAAAAAATGTTATCAGTTCGCGTTCAAAAAATGTAAAAATAAAATATCAGCTCCACTTGAAAAAAAAAAACGGTTCATCACTTTTAGTGTCCACCATCAAAGTTCAACCTTTTCTTGCCAAAAAATAATAATTCAGTCATCATCATCACCCCCTACCTCTCATCACCGCTAGTCTGTCAAACCCACCCTTCGACGAGAAGTTGAAAACCACCACACTAGACCCCACCTCCCTTAACCCAAAACGCGACAACACACCTCAACCCAAAATCCCACCATCCAAAAATTATCGTACCCAATGACAACCGCACTAACCTCAACAATTGTCCTACATTCACTTTGTGGCTTAGGCTTAGCTGCAACATTTTACATCTGTAACCTTTTCTCCACCAATCTCATCTCCGATCCAAACACCACTTTACTCACACTCTGGGTAATTTCATAACAAACTCTCATTTCTTTTCCGTTTTTTTCCTTCTAAAAATTGGCTTATAATTTTGGGTGCTGTTTTTGCAGATTGTTGAGTGGTCTGATTGTCATTCTTCTTTATGCCTTCTTCCGGAAAAACCCGCCTCGTGCTCGGTACTGCCCAACACTTTCTTTTCTTTTCCTTTTTTTTGTTTGGTGTTGAGGCATTATTCTGATTTCGTTTTTTTGGTTTTTTGATTATAGTATTCGAAGGCGGTGGGCCGCGGTCTTCTTGGACTTCATGCTGGTGAGAGACTAAGATTGGTTGCTCTTATTTATTTAGCTTCGTTTGATATTTGTTTACGGTTTTTAAATGATTGATTGTTCTTTATATTTATCATATATTTTAATTGAAAGTTTTAGAATGTTAAATCCGAACCAACAAATTACATAGTACCGCGAGATACACCCCCCTTTATAACTAGATAATTAGATATTAGAGGGTGTACGGAGCAATATACACCCGGGTGTGTGTATGATATAAGTATTCGTTTGAACACTTATATGAGAACAAAATTAGGGGGAGGTGTGTGTTGGATTCTCACCATGTTCAAAGGCAATCATAAACTATAACTGGGGATTAAATTTCAGGCCTATGGGCTTGAGGAATTTGTGGGAGAAAAATGAAAAAAAAAAAAAGGAATGCAAATGGTTGAGTTGCTAGAGCAATGTGATTAAATATCAATTTAGGATTGGATAGAATAAGAAAAGGGCTTGAGGAAAAGAATGTTCAAACCATGTTGACAAGTTTTCCCAATAAAGTAGTTAATTTAGGCTAAAAAATAAGTCTTTAGGCCACAGTTCAGAAACTACTAAAACTTACCTATGTGCAAAGAATGATTTTTATTACTAAGTCCTTTTGAATTAAATCAAAGCCCTTTCTACTGTGTGTCAATAGGACCTTGAGGTCCCAAATCCAATTGACATTTTTCTTAAGAGACTTGTGACGAAATTATGATGATTTTTTCAAAAGTGGGTCAGATTCTCATAATTTCCAGCCTGGTCAGTTTTGCCAAAAGACAAACTTTGATTTTGTTTTGAAATCAAACCCACTTGAAAAGAGGTGATATTTGGTACACACCAACCCAATGGTGATTACTGGGTGTCACCAAATTTGCATGAGAGTTGTAGTTGATTTTACCACTTTTTCTTTTTATCACTAATTAAGAAGACCAAAAACATACTTAATTTTAATTAATTAATTTTTATTAATTAAATAATCCCCATGAGTGTTGAACCTTGGTAATTGTCAATCCAATGACATTTTGCTAAGTTCCATATAAAGGATTGAACTAATTAGAGTTAGTAGGCCTAATTTTATTCAATCACGTTTTCATTAAAAAACAAACAAAAACAAGTTGATTTTCAATAAGTGTGATTTTGCAAAGGCCAAACCAGGGGCGGACCCAGTAGGGGGGCAGGCAGGGGCCTGGCCCCTGTGGGTCCCACTCCCTAATTGTAAATTTTAAAGTCGGCCCCTGTGGATATATGTATATTTCGTTGTTGTCAATGTTCAAAAACTGAATTTGCTCAAGCGGTCAATCCTCCTTCCCATGTTCTAACTTTTCCCATTGGTCTAAGGTTCGACTAATGACGGACAATCCTTTTCCTAGC
>ONZK01004173.1:50682-64941 GCA_900322385.1 Pharnaceum exiguum
TCATAAAACCTTGCATTATCAAGCAAGTGGTTTTCATTTAGCTTTAATAAACAAAAGGTTTTCCAATTGTTTTCCTAAATAAAAAATAGTTGGTGGCGACACTGTTTAGCATCCGCATTCAAACCACCTAGCGGGTAGACGCTTGGGGCTTTTCACGCCCCCTATATCTACAGTTGGGGATGGATGTAAACTCAACATCGACATCTTCTTCCCCACAATACAATTACAATTAGGTAGGGGCGACAATTTTTAGAGTTTAGCTAATGGTGGAGGGAAATGAAAAGGGGGAAACGATATGGTGGAGGGAAACGAAGAGGGGGGAAGGTGGAAAGATGCATCACACGCACAAAGCAATTGGAGGGGTATTTTGGGTAATAAAATTTGAATTTAGTCAAAACTATGTATTTACAAAGGTCAACAAAATGTAAGGGAGTTTCTTAAAAAAAATAAGGTTATAGGGAGTTCGGTACAAACTTTGGAAAAATCGGGGGAATTTTGTACAAAGTTTTCTAATAAATAAATAAGTCATAAGTCAATATACTAATTGTTAAAAAAATAAGACATTTAAATTAATGAAAGCTTTCGAACTTGTGACATACAATGTATAATTAGACTTATTTATTTGACTATAACCATTTATACTCCAGCATTTTTATTAATAAGGTACAATCACATGCGGCTTTAACCTCGAGCTCGAAACTTCGTAAGTTTTTTTAGCTCAAGCTCGAAAACTCGTCAGTTTTTTAGCTCGACAACATAAGTTCGGGCTCGACCCGAGCTCGCCGAATTTTTTTATGAGCCGAGGTGAGCTTCAGTTTAAAAGCTCGACGAACATTGAGCTCGAGTCCAGCCCACCAAAAAAAGTAGTGAGCCGAGCCGAGACTACCCAAGCTCGGGCTCGACTCGGCTTGTTATCACCCCTACGTGACAACAGTTTAAGCTGGTCTGGCAGTGCCATGGACACACTTTATGTTAGTATAATAATGCTTGATTTAAATTAATTGCAGTCCTAAGTTAAGACCTACTCCTGAGCAGAAACATTACAATGTTTCTTTTCTATGATCACAATTTTTTTAGTCTTGATTCTTTTGGAAAGGTCTAAGTCTCGAAGTTCTACAAATTGTTTGTTATTTGGAGTATAAATCCAGTCAATGATATGTCGGGCCTGAATAGCCGGCGGCCTTAATGTTGTAGTTCTTGATGTCGATGTGAGTTTGGTGGCATGGGATGTTCAAGGTGGTGATGAGGAAGGATAGAGAGAACAAAGTGATGGTTGGTTCAATGACGAAAGGTAATACCGGCGACTGCAAATAGGACGCGGAGGTGGGGATGTGCCAAGGGATGTTGGGGCCGAGGCGGCCGACGTTTTGGTGGTCGGAAGTGAAACAGACGGAGGTGGCTAATTAGTTGTGGTATTAGGATGATTGGGGGAGGGATGAGGAGAGAGAGGAGGAAATTGATACAAGAACTTTTGGTGTGTTAACGATGTAACTTAAGAGGTGAGGGAGGGAGATAAGCCCCGTTTGGTAGCCACCTTTTTGGGGCAGCTTGTTCCTCCTTGGCCGGTTTGACCAAAAACCCGACCAGCTGATAATATCCAAAAAATGTGTTTGGTAAATAGCTGGTTCAACTAGCTTAATCACCCAAACCAACTGTAAAACAACAAGGGCTGCCCTCCCCCAACTGGTTTACATCAGTTGGTCAACCAAACTAACACATTTAGCTAATCGAATCCAGCTATCCAATCCAGCTACCAGGTACCTAATTGCCAAACATGGCCATAGTGTGTGGGGGTGCGGGGGCAGGAGGTGAGGTTGTAAACTGGATAAAACAGTGCTAAGAGCCCGTAGTGGTGAGCCAAGTTTGGCTCACCGACTACGCTCTCTCCTCCTCATCTCTAAGTGGCTCACTCAATTTGTGACTTCTTAACCATGGGTAAAAGTGGCTCAGTCACACTTGTTTATCTTTCTTAACAAATATAATTAATTGTCTTTTAATTATTTTTAAAAAAAGTATATTGAAATGGTAATTCAAATTTAGAGAACAAAAATTTACACATTTTGGTATGTTCTTTATAATTTTGTTAATCTATTTAAGCATATAAATCTCATTTTGAAAATATAAAACAACAAAGGACAAGGGGGGCCCATTTGTTGCTCAGACATTACGTAGAGCATCTCGTTGATCTCGTTTTGACTTAAAATGTCTGCCAACAACGTCTTTTAGCCGTTCCAAGTCACATTTCCAAAATAAAATTAAAGTGAAACTTTGCAATCTTTTCAAGTGAGGAATGCTCGCAGGCTCGGGACGCTCAGTGTACAATGACCGATTGAGGAGTGAATTCTCATGTTTAAGGACACTAAGTAAAGAAAAAATGACTGAGTGAGACTTCCTAGCTCACCATACGGGTTCTTTGAGGGACAAATGAGAGGGGGAGAGGAAGGGGCAAAGGGTAACTTACGGATTTTATTTTATAACATTACACTGCACATTGAGAAACTACCCACTATGTTGAGAAGTTACTCAAGTTAGACTTTTAAAAAGGCAAAATTGATGGAAATAATCCTAAGTTCGGGGCATTATCCCCAAATAATCCCAAGTTAAAATATTTCTTAGAATAATCCCAACTAACCCGACTTTTCACCTGAGCTGATTGATGATGGCTGAAAAGCTATTTTCAAGTAAAAGCTTATGTGGCTGAAGAACATGTACCTAATATGCTTTGAATGCAGGTTTTTGGAGAGCATGTGGTTGACAGTGGCCTAGATGGTGGTTACTGGGAACCTAGAGAAGGTTGGTTGTTGGTAGTTATATTGATAGTGAGAGTGATGTTGAAAAAAAAGAAGCCAAATCGACTTGCTTTGCTTGTAAAGATAGTTGAGGAGATTAATGTGAGGGTACTATTGACATTTTTTTTAGAATTTTTTTTACAAAAATACCAAACTTTGTTCAGGTTTTGTACAACAGTGAAAAACTTTTTTTTATTACAAAGGTACCAAAGTAGTCATTTTTCTTTTAAAAGGGCCCTTTTTTGGATTCCAGACATTTTTGGACGAAATTGCCCTAACATGTGTGAGAAACTGAGAGGGTGTGTAGGTTGTTAGCTCCCTTCCCTCCATTTTCCCCATTTCCCTTTGTGGACGCCTGGGCCCCGCGCTTAGGAAGAATGAACCTCTTTCAGCTTAGGTGAACCCGCTTGTCCACTCGTTAGGTAGGTGTGAATGCTGATGTAATAGAATCGCCACCAATTTTATTTCTGTATTATTACTATTAGGATTTTTTTTGGAAAACCTTTGATATTATTTGATATATTGTTATATGCTATGTAATAACGTAAATGACGATGCCTCTTGCAAGCCAATATTTACCGAAGGGACAATTGATGGGTACAAACCGAAGGGACAATACCGATGGGACGATTGGCAAGTAAGCTTTTACCCAGAAAACTGTGTTTGGTTCAGGGACGAGATTTGTACATCTACTAACTCAATTAACTCAATTATATTCGTTTAAACCACTCAATTGATTTATCAACCTAAAGCAAATATTATCTAACTTGCAAGTGAACTCACGACTTAGCCAGTCAAGAGTTCACTTGCAAGTGAACTCTACTTGCAGCAAGTCGAGAGTTCATGTTCAACTGAACTCTCGACTGTGTGGTGGCTGCGCGGGGAGAAGGGCTGTGGAGGGCGGCGATAAAACTTACCTCCCAATAATCGTCTTAGGTTAAGTTAGGGCCGGAAAAACTTGTTGCCGAATTAGTTGACATAAATTTTGGTTAAGATAATGAGAAAGTTGGATGAGTGAACAATTAAAAGTTTAATTTCACAAAAAAATTAAATTGAGAGGAAGGGGTTTAAGGGAAGTTTGGGTTTATGTAGGAGAGAGAAAAATCATTGGTTTCAAAAATAAGTGAGAGAGAGAGAGTGTGTGTAAGAGGGGATTGATGGACAAAGGAATGAAAATGTTAAACTTGTCCGATTTTGTGAAACTTTTACTATGATGTTAAACGTCGCCGTGTTTTCTAAATACCGCCCTAAGTTATAAATATTTTTCCAACTTTGCCCTTGTTAATTTTTAAACAATCCCCAAGTTTCAATTCATAAAATTGGGACCTGTTTGCCGTAGGTCCCAACCCTCGCTCGGACCTACGATGCTTAGGTCCCAACGCTCGCTGGGACCAACACGCTCAGGTCTCAACGGGTGTAGGTCCCATTGTTAGGGTTTATATTTTATTAGAAATCTAGAATAATAATTCATATTTTTTATTAAAATTTGTGGTTACCCATGATTTGATGTACTCTTTGATAATTAGTTATGAAATTGATCATCAAATGAGTATTAACCTTTAGTTTGGTTAATGATAAGGAAAGACAAGAGAGTATAAAAGATCTTATTAAATTGTACTTTAGTCACGAAACTCATAAAGGAAATTTTTTTCCACATATTATTAAAATGGGGCGGTAACTAAAATTTTTAGGGCGACGAATAACAGCTCCTAAGTTTTAAAAGGGTTGTTGGTAATTTGTGTTGTTGTATTAGCAGTTATGTTTTTTTTTTTGAGAGGAAGTACCACCCAGGGGCAGGGGTGGTAGTTATGTTTTTTTTTTTGATGGCACTTGCTTCAATATAGTTAGGCACTTAGGCCTTAGGGAATTGCTTTATGTAACAAACAATTTTCTGAATGTAGTGAAATTATTCCTAAAGTTTCCATTTGTTACCCTTTTAGAAAGGGAGTCTCTCCACGCAGTACGCCAATCTCTCAATGTAGTACTCTTTTACCAAAAAAATCCATAATATACCCTTTACATAAAAATGACTCACAAATAAACCAACTGATCACTTGAATATAGTACTTGGTCCTCCGTAATACATGAGAACAATGAGAATCACAGTACATGTTATCATGTCGGAGTATATCAGTTTACGCATCAATTTATTTGTTTGTTTACTTTTTCGTTTTAGGTGTAAAGAGACATGGAAGGTTGGAAGTTGGTGGTTGGATTTGGTTGAGGAGTGTCAGTGGGTCGATTATGGTGGTATAGAAATAATGGAATTGTGACTCATATCGATACATTCAGGCCACCATATAACCATTACCTGACCCAAAACCACCCCTCCTTGCCTGCCACCGCCGCCACCATTGACGCCCGTATCCCACAACACTCCGATGCCGAAAACCCGCTCCATAGCCCATACGTGCACCTCTTAAGCACTTCATAGGTGCCAACAACCACAGCAAGTCCCACGTCGTCAACAACAACATAAAACCCGTCGACAACCCATATCTAACGTGCTGCCTCGCCACATCCTTGGCCTTTCTATCCCGGGACAAAAATGGCAAAATGTTAACACGGGAATGAGATTTAATTCTTTTCCAGAATTCAATGAAAAGGGGTTTTATTGTTGACGGAGGAGGCAAAGAGAGAGGGGTATTTTTTTAATGTGAAAATAAGAGGGGTAAAAATGTCTAACAGCGTACTATAGGAGAGAAATGCGTACTGCGTTATCATCTGCAATTCTGCGAAGTTACAACGGTATCACATTAAACAACAACAAGAAGCGAGTGTAAATCCACATTCAATGGAGTGCTCGGGTCATGATGTACTCAACCTTATCCTTATTTAAGAAAATAGATATGTTTTTTCTAAGATCGACCAATCCTTGTTGTATTGAATAATTGAATATTACATTAAACATTTCTCAAAAAAATAACCGGTGGCCAACCCCCCAGTATGCCTTCTCGAATTCTGACGACACCATCCAACACGAAACATCAATAGCGACCCACATCTCAACAAAGCCAACCGTCGAGATTGAAAATACACTCATCGACATCAAGCCGATCACTGTCGTCGTCCACCCTCTGTTCGCCGACAATGTTGAGAATGGGCATTTCTGATCGACGTAGAGGAGTGGGGACTGATTTTTGACTTAGGGAGAGAAAGGGGCAAAGAGTAAATTATGGATATTTTTTTTTTTAAAACATTACACTACATTATTGAGAAAAGGGTGAAAACTACCTACAAAAGGTGTTGTTTTGGCCGATAAGGCGAGCTCAGTCTCGATCACTCACAAGTCACAATATTCTTTCCTCACCACACATTCCAGCTACAACCACCTTCCCTTCCCTTCCCGTAATTCCATCATTACCAAAAATTAACCGCTCATCTATTCAAACAAATACAAATAACTTGATCATTCCCTTTACAAAATGACAACCGCACTAACCTCAACAATATTACTCCATTCACTATGCGGCTTAGGCTTAGCTACAGCATTTTACATTTCCCGTCACCTTTTGTCTACCAATCTCATCTCCGATCCAAACACCACTCTACTTACACTTTGGGTAATTCCATAATTTTCATAACAAAACTCTCATTTCTTTTCCCTTCTTTTTTTATTGACTTAATCACTTCATATGGGCTGCTGTTTTGTTTTTGCAGGCTGTTGAGTGTCCCATTGTCATTCTACTTTACGCCCTCTTCCGCCAAAATCCGGCCTCATGCTCGGTACACTGCCATACTCTTTCTTTTCTTTTCCTTTTTTTTGAGTGCTGAGTTATTATTCTGATTTCGGTGTTTTTTTTGATTTGTAGTATTGGAAGGCGGTCGGCCGCGGTCTGATTGGGCTTCCTGCTGGTGAGTGACTGAGACTACTTGATAAAAAAATGTTTTTGAGCTAACTCGATTGTTTGTATTGTTTGAATAAACTAAAAGAAAACAACTTAATGTAGATGGTTGAGTTGGGAATTGTGTGATTAAATATCGGTTTAGGATTGGAGGGAATTTATGAAAGGGTGTTAGAGTTTTTGTAGGACATTGATGCCGCAAAGATGAGTTTATTCGTTGTTATTAAAATTGAAATTGAGGTTGTTTCCGAAAGATAGGGAGACCATGTGTTTTTATAATGAAGAGGCCAAGAACTTTTAGGATATTGAGTACAATGTACTACCCTAGGACGGCGCCTATAGACAACCTTAGAGCATGAGAATCATCTTTTGGTTAGTTGTCTGCGGGAAGGGAAGGGAAGCCAGGGGGTGGGAACCAACTTCAGCGTGTTTCTTCTCTTCTCTTAACGCTCTAATCTAGTGGTTGGCTTCTCAGTTAGGGCTCAAAACTAGTTGATTGCTGTTAACTCATGTACATGGTCCCTTTTCTTGGAGTCCTGGGAAGTGATGATGAATAAGATGCCATTGATGGAGGATGTTGAATGATGTGAACTTTGCAAAAGGTTGATATGGACTTTTATCAATTTGGAGTTCATCAATTTGTTTACCCCATTGTGTCAAGCTGTTCTCCGGGAGGCACAATCTACTTGCTTAAAACTTGTAGGGAACTGGCCGCATGTAAAGGTGATCAGGTGACCATTGGACTTTTTGGCTGTGTTGGACTGGTAACCGTTGGCGTGTTGCGTGTTTGTATTGGGATGCGTTGGGTGACTTGAATGCATGCGAGATCTGCATCCTGCTCTCATAATCATGATTGTCAATAACCTTTTCGTTTTTGTTGTTGGCTGCTCCTTGGCTGACAATTTACATCTTGCTTTTGAGTGGCCCCCTTGTTTTAGACCAGACTATGTGGCTTGTGACTGTTCTGTGCCAATTCATCCTATGTCCATCTCTATTTGTAGTGTCAGCTTACAATCCATACACCTTCTGGAGAAAGGTCACCTTTGCTTCACTGCTTGCACCACTTTATCCTGTAACAGAGGGTTTTGAAGGATTTGTAGTGGAATTTTCAGAATTCAATTTGAAGAAAACACTAAGAATGCATTTGCAGGGGGATAAATGTAGATGTAGTGTCTGTTTAAGCTTGTATGTAGCTGGGTTTCTGGTGCTTCCTTCAATAGAAGCCCAGGAGACTCTGGATCACTCTCTGGTCATGTTTTTGGCCTCCTGTGTGACATCTAGTGTGTTTTCTCACTGGAAGTTACAGTTATTTGCCAAATAAAGCTAAGCGCTAGTTGATTGGATTACCTGACATTCTGCTTGCATAGTATTGCTTGGATTAAGTTAACTAGTCCACCCCTTGTCACTAGTCATAGGCACATGAATTAAAATCCGTGCTCCTTTTTACCTTCAAAAAAAATCTATGCTTCTTGCTTTATGGTATGATCAGAATTCAATTCATGTTGAGCTGATTTATGGGCTGACACGCTATTCTTTGAAACTTACTTGATGTATGTTCATGCAGTTGTAAATAACTTTTGTATTTTTTGCACATCTTTCAACCACTAATGCTATGCTGAATAGGGGCTCTGATGATTGCTTTTGGAGCTATTACATTGGGTTCACCAGTGGGAACAAAGTACGTATAATTGGGATGTTTTGTTTGTGTTGTCAAGATAATTATTGCGATGTTCAATGTTTTAGATTTGCATTGGTAAACTTCGTACCTTGGCTTTTTTTGTTGGTATTACACGTTTTCTGTTTGTCATGATATATGGGACACTGGCTAGAAGAAATCAGGATGCACTTATTTCACTTTGTTGTTATTAAACTGGCTCTTGTCTTGCTTGCGGTGTAGGTCATGTTTGTTTTAGGTGGTTTATGACCACGTACTGTGTTGATTTCATTGATTAAAGGCTTTTAACTGGCTGCATTGTTAAAGTTGGCTAACATTGTAGCTTACTTGATTTGGATAGTTACTAGTTTTGACTAGAGAGTGGAGTTGGCAAAAAAAAAAAAAATGTCCTGGTCGGTTGGTGCTATGAGGATCTATTGGAAATTAAAGCTTACCTTGTTACTACATGGCTTGTGACTGTTCTGTGTCAGTTCAGCCTTTTGTCCATCTCTGTCCGAGTATTCGTAGTGTCAGCTTACACAGCTTACAATCCATGCACCTTCCGGAGGAGGATCACCTTTGCTTGCATGTTGTCAAAATAGATTTCTTTTTTATGGTAGGATGGAGTTAGTTAATATTGTGTAACAGAGGGAATTGGAGGATTGAAGTAGTGGAATTAGAGAATTTAATTTGAATAAAACACTAGGAATGCACTACATGCCTTTTTATTATTCTTCTTTTGGGTGTTTTTTAATGACTTGGACCAATTTCTTTTTGTTTAATATAGTAATAGAATTTTTGAAGGTACATGAGCAGAAGAGAATTCCATTCCATAAGTTTTTCACGTTCTCCTAATTACGTTGAAAAATAGTAATAGGACTGCTCCTATAACACCTAGTACCCTACCACTTAGGCCCAAAAGAAAGCCAAGAATGTCATCATTTCCCAAAGATGTAGACCAGATTTGTACTGTCCATATGCAAGAAAATGAGAAACTAATATTAATATATTATGTCTTTTTTTTACAGGTATTTAACAATGACACTGAACTGGTCCCTTCTGATGTCACTGTTTACAGTTAAGTATCAGTATATCTGTTGCATACAATTAAGCAGTATTCTTTCTTTTTTTTTTTTGCGAATAATATCATACGAAATTTGACAGTTTGTGTTGACTAGTCTTTTGGTCAATGTCTATTTTGCCTGTTTGTTTCATCTTTTCTTTTGTGCTCCCTGTTGTGATAGGTTGGGGGCGTTAAGCATACCTTTCTTTGAGCTATTATATAGATAACAAAATAATATTTTGAGGATTAAAGCATCTTGTTAGACCTGGCACACTGTAGCCATTGAAATATCATCTTTAGCAATGATCATTCATGACTGATTTCCTTTCTCCCCCGAGATTGGGGCCCTTTTGTAATCGGTGTACCTTTCAAAAAAAAAGAATAAAAAAAAGACTGATTTCCTTTTCTTATGGTTCTTGTCTTACTGAAACCATATTTTGGCAGTTTGCTCCTGCTGCGACTGTTTTTGGCATGTCCTGGCAAGATTGGCAACGAATATTTGCAAAAACAATGTAAGTTCTTTCTCACCTAGTCTTTAAAGTGGCCTTTATCTTATGTGTACTGTTTCCTTTCTTTTTCCTGTAGTCCTGATACTGAATATAAATATATTGCCTGTCTTCTGTTTTGTATTTATGTTATGACATTGTAGAATTCCGAATGGGGTACATGACATTTAGTGTAATTATAACAATGCCTCTGTATTATGTCGGGGAGGGTGCAATTTTTAGCTTCCTTGTGGGCCAAGTCAGAAGGGGCATTTTAAGGACATCTTTAAGCGCAAATCGTGCTCTGTAATTTCATTGATCTTAGAGTACATCTTTTCATTAGGGCTTGGGGGCTCATTTGACATTTGATTTGTCAAAAAATTTATTATTATTTTTTAAAACGATAACGCCTTTGTTTTATTAGTATGTTTAAAAGCAACACCTGGAGTTATGAATTCCTTAAAGAAGTTCCAAACAGCTGACGTTGACATATTTTTCTTCAATATATGCTGATCTCTTAATTAGTTTTATCATATTTTATGTGTAAGAGTTTCACTTGAATTGATAGTTTCTTTGCAGTGGCATCTGTTACCAGAACAAGTTTAAAATATAAATGAGTTGGGTCCAATATAAATGAGTTTGTGCTGCTTTTTGTTTTGGTGTTTGTGGTCTTTGTGCTACTTTGAGTACGCTTGTATACCACTTGGTTATTTTCGATTATGTTTTCTTTTGTTTTATCACAGCTGACTTAACTAGAAGAAAACAAATATCAGTTTTGAAATAAGTATGTGTTGAATTAGAAGAACTAGTAGATTCATGTGTAAATTAATAGAGTGAATCTACTGATTCTTCCAAAAAAAAAACGAGGATCTAGCAACTGGGTAAATTTGTTGTTAAGTCCACGGAAACCGTTGCTGAGCCCTCACGTCGTCAAGGGTCATAGCGACGGGTAAGAAAAAGCCCGCCGCTTGGCCAAGCTCTGGGTTTTTATATAAAAAAAAAAAACAGCTGTGCCTCTTGGCTCTTGCTCCCTCTCAAAGCTGCAGCTGAGTGGTTTTAACCCAGTCAGTGCATGAGGACTGAAACAAATACCGGTATGGCAAACAAATTTCTCTAAATGTAGCCGCCTTGTTTTTTACATAATCTTGACAAAGCGGACTTTATTTTTAAAACCCAGCTCAGCCCAGCGGCGGATTCTTGATCCGTTGCTGGGTTTTAAGTTACTTTTTTATTTTAAGGAAGCCCAACACTGGGTTTTTGGCCTGTTACTAACTTTCTACCACCCGTCTCTGTTAGCCTTTTCTTTGTAGTGTAATTTGACAATGCTAGTTATAATAACATATAGGTTTTTCACCTGAATATGCTTCTAGGAAGAGTTAAAAAGCTGTTAGGAAAGTAGAAGCTGCTGTATGATTGCCTGTGATTCTTACAAACACAAGTTCTCCAGACCATCCACTGCAAATGCATTCCATGTTTACGGATCTGGTCTTATATTTAATGATCTTGTGTAGGTCCTGTTTCAGCAAAAATAAGTTTCATGTTTGACTTTGAGGGAGGTTTCATTTTGAAGGCCTGTCTTACCATCATACATGACTTACTGGAATAATTTTTTTCATTATTGAGAAGTAGTTTCCTGCAGTGCTTTAAATCTGCCTTTTGGATCTGCCATATCATTGTTAGTTTCACACCCAACTAATGTCGTGTGCCTAACTTTTCTTATTCTTTTCTCTCAGGCCAGCTTGTGCAGTTGATTATATTGTCTGTCTTCCTGCACATGGTGCTATCTTAGGGTCATGGTTTGGGGCTTGGCCGATGCCACTAGATTGGGAGAGGCCATGGCAGGTAATTTGGTCTTTGACTCTTTGTGCTGTACTGTTTCTTTATCCTACTACATTTATGTCAAAATTAATGTGGTGTTAGAACTTTTCTCTGACTAAAAAGCGAAAGAAAAACATGCATTTTTCCTATGAATGCTCTAGTATTGAGTTTTCGAGTCCTCTATTCCTATGCAATACCAGTGTTCCAAGGGTGGGATGAAGCATGTTAATGTCTCTCTTGGCACCATAACCTAGATCAAGTGTGCTTTATTAACCTTAGCATATGGGATAGGCTGACAGGGAGCTGAATTTGCAAATTGGCTGCTTCATTAGCCACGTAATTACTCATCAGGTCACTTTGGGTAGTATTTGGTAGGTGAAAAGGCCCATATTGTAAAGGTTTCCCAATACATTTACGTTCCTTGGTGTTTCTTTTGATACATATGGGAACCCAATATGTTAGTTAGGGGAACCCATTACGTTACTTTATTACTCTATGAAAGGCTTGAAAGCTCATGTAACAAGCTCCCATTATATTCTGTAAGCCCATTTCTCTCCCCTGCTCTCACCGCATCCTACTGTAACTCCAAGCAGCATGCTTCGCCGCCTCACTTACACTACCAGTCTACCACTACCCCTTGAGCCACCCTTTTCTTTTCCCCCAACTCCTATCTCATCTTGCATCGCCTTCTCCCTCATCATCTCTCCACCATTACGATCACCAGCCAGATCTACACCTTCCAGTTAATCTAACATCCC
This sequence comes from Pharnaceum exiguum, assembly GCA_900322385.1. Lineage (NCBI taxonomy): Eukaryota > Viridiplantae > Streptophyta > Magnoliopsida > Caryophyllales > Molluginaceae > Pharnaceum > Pharnaceum exiguum. The sequence goes on from ONZK01004173.1 coordinate 63,095, forward strand.
TTTTGCGTGCCGTCTTTCCTTCTCTGTGTCCTCCGTGCATGGTGGCCATTGCGGTGTTGCCCTTGGGTGGTTGTCGCCAAGGGGCGTCTCCTTCCCCTCGTTTGTTTACCCCACCCAGATTTTCATCCTCCTTATGTAATCAAATAATTGAATTGAAAGAAAGAAAAAAGGATATAAACATCCTTGATTACATTACATGATACTGCTAGAACCATACAATAGACATTTGTAATGGTAACTATTACCCTTGTTTTAACTATTCCAATTCTTTTTGTGTTACACTCCAATGAACCAAACAACCCCTTATTGTTTACTTATGAGCTTCTTCACCTCTTTGTTTAGTTGTGTCCTTCTCAAGCTTTAGAACTAGGTTCCTCAAATTTCACAAAGTGAAGCGGCATCTTCTAAGAAATGAGAACTTTCGACCTCTTTGCGCTTGATATCATGGATATTTGCTCTCTCCGTTGTTTTTTTTTAACATTTGCTGTTTCCCACTTCAGTAGTTGTCATTTATATTCAAGGGAAAAACTGTACTGGAACTTATGGACGTCAAGTTTAAATTGACTAAACGCTAATTGATTGAAGGGTGAGCGAAAGACAAGGTACGGATAGGCAGGGGAGTCCTGGACAATTATGGATGAGGTGGTTAAGTTTGATGTGACTTTACTTAACTTGGATGAGAGTGTGATTTGAGATAAGAGTTGGAGAGAGTTTATCCAAGTTAAGGATGGCTGGAGTGGGTGTGTCTTTTTTCTGTGTATCAATTTGGTCCACACGCAAGAGCTCACACACACAGCTGATCCCAATTGGTTTAGGTCTAAGGTATGTTGTTGTCGTAAATGACAATGAGTGATAGAAGTATAGGACTATACATGCCGGAGTTAGACATCTAAAAGGTTTCTCTTTTCATGGTTTAAAGCTGTGGAGATTTTTGTGACCCATGTCATTAATGGCAGGCTTCATGTACAGAAGATTCTCAATATCTTTTTTTTTGATAGAAAAATAAATTTTATAAAACAAATGTCAAATGAGCCTCAAAGGACAAGATGTCCTTCAGGTTCATTAAATGACAAGGAGTTACAAAGAGCACCAATTGTGTTGTACAGTTGAAAGTGGATAATCTTTAAAAGCCCCTCCCGACTTAGCCCACAAAGAAGCTAAGAACTCCACCCTCCCCCAAATGAAATCAATAGAATGAAAACCCTTCTCAAAAACACGATTGTTACGCTCTATCCAAATGCACCAAAAAATGGCCAGAATAATACAACGCCACAAAATCAAGACATATCCAATCATCAAGAAGTCAATCACTTTGCGCGGAGAAACCCAAACCTCCTACTAATAATAGTCTATGCCAAAGAGAAAGAGCCACCTCACAGTGAAGAAATAAATGTGGCCCCGTTTCACAGCTCTTCCTACACATAACACACAAGTCTGGAGATAACGTAATCCGCGGCCTACGTCGTTGCCTCATGTCGTTAGTGTTAATCCGCTCCAATACCATCGTCCAGCAAAAGGCACGAACCTTAAGGGGTGCTTTGCACTTCCATACATAATCCACTACTGGGAACGAGTGCGTGCTCGGGCCATTTAATCGAGCCATAAATGAGCTACACGAGAAACCAGATGAATCCCCCACCCATAAACGAGTATCTTCTTCAAGTGATAACTGAACATGCTCTACAACCATCAGCATACTAGCAAGCTCCTCTATCTCCCACTCATTTGGAAGTCTACGCAAATGAAGATTCCAAGCCCCTGCCCCTCCTCCATCTGTTGTACGCGTATAGAATGAGCACACAGGAGCATGATGAAGACTAGACATACTATAAATTCGTGGAAAGCGG